>MQUG01003274.1:0-10488 GCA_007213375.1 Steinernema feltiae
CAATTTCGTTTTTCAATTACACGTGTATCAACGGTCGGTTAAAACTTAACTGCCTCAACTGAAGCCGTGCCTTCAATTCATCCAGCTGACATTTTACTACAATGGTGTACTGAATTAAGCTGTTCCGACAGTTTGAAAATCAAGACAGAAAAAATTAGAGAAAAAATTACATCGGCTAAAACCAGCTTTAAAACATTTTTGCATTTCGTTAACTTGAAAACATTATTTTTGGTCTTTCCATGCCGCCATTTCATGTATGCAGAAGTGATCTCTCCAAAATTATCGTTTACTGTTTGTCACACGGATAAGTTGCACCTTTGACGTTGCTCATTCACAATTTTGTGAGTGTTTCATTTACTCAATTTTCAATTTTCTTCTATTTTTGTCGGCAATGAGACTTGCAATCATAAGTTGCACATTTGACGCATACAGGAAAAGGTATCGCTGCTCTTAACGACTCATTATAACTGAGATGGTACCGTTTATTTGAGTCATAGCAAGACAAAAACGTTAAGCTAAGAAATCATGCATGTAGCGCTCAAAAAATGCAATTCTGTGAGTATTTCATTTACTCAATTTTCTTTGTTGCTCCACCGGGTTTTATTTGTCCAATCTGGGCTTTTACAAAGACATTTGTCGTTGCTACCGTGTCACCTGTACAGCCGTAGCGTTTGTAACGTGAAGCCAACGTTGTCAAACAATTTCTTTGCTTTTTTGTCTGTACGATCTTGCTCTGATTTTACTTCTTAGTTGCTCATGTTTAATTGTTTTTGAGTGATCGCTTAGCGATTCTTTTGTTTGTATGGCATTGACTATTACAGTTTCTCCGTGAGCTTTAAGAACGACCCGAACACGTTTTAAACACCGGTCAAAATGTGAATTACAACGAATAGCATAAACGTTTCATTTGTTCAACATCAAGTGTTTTAAATTATAGGAGGCTGTACACTTTTGACGAGACGAAGACGTTCAAAATTGAGATAAGAATATCAGCCAGTGGTCCATCCACATGCCTGCAATTTAGATGATTTTTTACTTCTTTTACGTTTACGTTTTTTATTTTTGTAAAAATTAAACACAATAAAAATGGACGCCTTTTTAGCATTTTTGGAGCAGTTCAAAGTGAATTTATAAATTAATTTTGAAAAACCGTACTGACTTTTGGATTGATCGCAATTTTGGCTGCCTCTTTATGTGTTTCGCTCAGAAACAATATTGTTGCTCTTCGATTGAGTCAGTGGAGCGCCGAAGTGGCCATGCAATGTTTGCCGCCTTAAATCGGTACGGTAGAATTAGTTTTCTTAAATTTTTGGTTCTCTCTTTTTCGTTCAACATCGTTGAACAAAAAATCGTTTTGAAAATAATTCTTTCGTAAACTTTTTTAAAGGTATAGGAAAGAAGAGTTTTGAAGCGATTCAACCAATTCAAGTAATAATTTTTGTCGTCGTTGTTGTTTTTGTTTGCAGCGTCTGGTTCATTTAAATAGGGATACTAAACTCACGTACTATTTATGATCATCTGGACCCAAATTTATTTGGCCCCTTGGAAACAAGTTATTAATCATGAGAAAATGAAACTTGGTTTCTCATGGCAAATTTAGTTTGGAGTTTTTGGTGCATCCTCTTTGATTCATACACGAAAAGGTTGCTCATTAACTCATCTATTTCTATTGCTATAAATTTTAGTCTGATTTGGGCCACTCTAAATCAGTACGTTCTATTGAGTTTTTTGTCAAGTTTTCATCAAGTCCGAGTGTAGTTTGCCATCATTACTTTTTTATCGTCAGAGGAAGATTTTCTTTTTAATCAAGCTTATACGAAAAGGTAGAACATTCTCTTCATATATTTTTTTTAGTAAATTGGTGGAAAAGTGTCGTTTTTTACGATAATCATGTCCACTTGCCGGTACAGACAAAATGGTTTTGTGATTCAGACTTTGGCTTGCATGAGCGCCAAGGTGACAATGTAATGTTTGCCGATCTAAATAATTAATGTTTTTTTGGTTGTTTTCACTGCTAGAGAAAACGCTGTCCGTCCCTGTGAAAAAACCGTCCCTGAACGCACTGGAAACACATATTCTCATCGTCGGTTACGTAACGTTTTATTCTTCTCTCTTGATTCATTCAAACAAAAATGCTTGCCCATCACTTTGTTGCTCTTGGTTTGCTTGCAACTGTTGTCGTGGTTGCAGCTGTGCCTATCGTGTAAATGGTCGAAGACGGCAGTGTAGTGATCCTGAAACCCCGAAGGTATTTTCTTTTTGTTATCGTGTACAAAATTTTTGTTTTTAGCGTTCAAAGCGTCAACATTAGCCTACGTTCGAACAGAAATTCCAACTTCAACGTTCAGATCTTGGGTGGGACTCAGACGACGCACACTGGGGTTGCTATGAGCCAGTCGCTGCAAGCGCTGAAAGCCCTGAGAGCGTTGAAAGTACGGAGGAAAGAATTTTTGTGATTTGTTGATTGATGTTGTTGTTCGATGAATGACGTTTAATAGTAAAGCAAAATACTAAGCAGAAAACTGTCTTTTCTACACTCCACAACACTCCACAATTAAAACACACATAGCAAACATCATGTTTTGAAAGTTTCTACTTTTAGGCTACTTGATTTTTCGAGCTTTTTGTTGTTGCAAAATCATGCAAAATCACAGATTATTAAAGTCGATCTAGGACTGTTGGATTTCAAACCTGTATTTTCGACCAAAAGTCATCAAACACAATCTCTTCCGTTCCCGTGCCCTCTAGCGTCCAATGTACAATTCGCTGTACTACAACACCTGTTCACACTAATCCTAATGCGATTAAGCGGAACTGATCACCGATCAAATTCGTTGTTTTTTCGATGTATGCGAGGAACTGGCTGTCATTAACTTGTGCTGCTTAGGTTCCTGTCTACTTAAAGCTCATTCTTCAAAACATTTTTCTTTTGGTTTATACATACATCAGAAATTTTAAATTTTTTAGTCTTTTCATCTTTAATTTTTAATTTTAAGCAGTTTTTTAATCTGCTTAATTTGCGTTTTCTGATAAGTTCGAACGTTTTCCTTCGGTGATTGTTTACACGACTAGAGCTCAATTTTCATACCGTTACTCAGAAACCTTAATAGGGTGAGGTTTTTAACATTCGTTTTTCCGCAAAACTACGTCATTACTTCTTTGCATTTGGAATTTGGAAGGCATCATTTTTTGGACTGTGCATGTTCTCCCGATATCCACGCAGTTAAAACTTAATCTTTTTTATTAACTCTAGCGACTTAATTTTTGTTCGAAAAAGCACCATTCTCGTTTGCAAACTCGTTAGTTCGCCCCAGGGATTGAGATTTAAACACATCACCATTTCCACCATGTTTAAGGTTTACACTCGTGATCTTTTTCACTAAACTGTGCGCATGTAGCCAACCATTTTCATATTGATTTTTTATGGTGTCCCGCTCAGTGCATCATGCATCACAATCTGTATATGTAGAATTTCTGTACGTATTTAAACGTGCAATTGTTTTTTGCGATCTTGATTTCATTTTAAACATTTTAAATACAAATTATTAAATTTTTACTTTTCTATTAAATTTATTAAATTTTTAACAATTCTCATATAATATTGTATTTTTTTGCAAATCAAAAGTTCGGTCTCGGTCCGGTACTGAGCCTTCAATAAACCTTCAATTCTTCTTTTTTCCTCAAAAAACCTTGGTTGGAGGAGAAACGTCATCATTCTCCGATGGTTTCAAGTCGCACAAATAAATTTCAATTTTGTTTCTACTCCTTTTCTCCTTCTAATAATCCTCCTCCTCTGGATGCTGTGTTGGATCTTACTACTACGCACTTACATATAGGATCACAGGGCGCGTGCCTGCTGGTATTACAACGTAAAATTTTCATCATTCGTTGCATCGTTCTTTATCTGGATAATTCAATTTTTGTTTAGTGGAACCATTTTTAAGGTTCTAGCTGCATGATGACTGGTCGGTTTGGTTTAACCACAATTTAAATCAATGTTTTTTGGCTGGTCTCGTTGGTCATGCTAGTTCGTGCTAGTTCGCGTATAAACGTAAGTTGTACATACATAATTCATCTCTCTTCAGCTTTTGCTGCAAATTGAAAATTGTTTTTTAATTCTCAACTTATTCAATCTATTATTAAAATTTTGTTCCTGTCCAGAACTTTTCCTGATTGCTTGTTATTGGATTCTTTTTTGTTAAATCAAATTATAAAACTTGCCGCAGTTTGGATTTGACTGTGACATGCATGGCAAACATTTTTGTGGAAGGGGAACATAACACTTCCTTTTCATCAAGTCCGGATATATTTTTGGTCGGCCCTTTTAAGTAGTTGAATCACTTTCTTCGGGTTTGGTTTTAATGCTTAAATATTTGCAAAGATCTGTGTCCGCATGTCTGAGCGCGGATTTGATTTTATTTCTATGTTTGATAGTGTTTGATCTAATCAAGTAACATCTAAATATTTTTTGATTTTTTTTGTTCTTCAACATAGCAAAGTCCTGAACATTGTTATTTTTAACTTTTAATTTGGTTTAGACCAATGCAGTAAATTTGACTTATTCCTTACATTTCTTTATTTTATTCCTTATTTTTGAGAGATCGAAAGCTTTTCCCTTTGATTCCACCCACAGAATACCGCTCATTCATTTTTTTTTCAATCTGTGCATACGCTGTTTTCCAGGAATCCTGAAATGAAATTTTCTGAAAAAAATTTGTCGAATTTTTTAATTCCCTCTATATGTGTTATACATTCGTGCTAGTTTGCGTATAAACGTTCTATTTTCGTTCTATTTTCGTTCGTTCTATTTGCGTTCTATTTTTTGTCATTCTCGCTCCAAGGCATGCTGCATGCGTGAAGGGCGTTTACATCAGAAAGGTTTCCATCATAAACTACAAGCCAAACTAAACTATTCAAAAGCCGCAAAGTTTATTAATTCGTCGATTTGTCAAGACAATGCAATGAACGCAATTTTTAACCTTTTTTCTGCACAAGTGTTGATCGGTTTTTGAAAAGCCGAAGATTCCGTTCTATTTTTGGCATTCTCGCTTTGGTTCCAAGACATTACATTTTTGAAACAAGACGTTTTTTCTAACATTTAATTTTTTGTTCGTCTTCACAGATCTTCATACGAATCATTCTTGCTTGCCGATCATAAAGTTTAAAACAAGGTTCCTTCACCTTGCAAGCCGACAGATTGGCATAATAAAAATTATTTTTTGCGCAAGGGTACACCATACAAACTTATTTTTGCATACATAATTGCGTCTAACGCTTTGTTTAAAGTTTGCACATTTCATTTATATTTTTCAGTATTTTTCACTTAACTAGGACTGCAAGTTGTAAATTTTCAACATTTTTGTACGCTGGGTTTTCTCTTCGTGTTGGTCGCAATGACACAAGCGCATCAAGTTTTTTTTAAACCTTTTTTATCTTTCTAAGTTTCACGCATCGTAATTTCAAGCAACACGCACCAAATTATATTTTTGACAGTGCGTAAAACCGCCGAATTAGTGCTTCAATGCAAGGCTTTATGTATGCTGAAGCTACCTTGAAAGTGAAACTTATTTTGTCATCGATGGTAAATTTCAGTTTTGTTCTCTTTCTCTTTATCTCTTTATTTTTGTTTAATGTTTACTTTAGTTTAATGTCTTTATTTTTGAACGTTTAAGAACACTCGTTCAGTATTCATTTTATTCTCGTTCGTTCAGCTTTTTCATTACATTCTCCAAAGTACAGCGTTCTCCAAAAAATTGGGGTTTTTTTTGGACTTGTATCGGCTCGCAAATTGGGCATCTCAGAAATCTCTTTTGATTAATAGTAGGAAATTTAGTGATCTTTCTAGTGCTTATCACGGAGTTTTAATTTGATAAGTTGTGTTCAAGATATAGCGTGTTTTTCAATCGACAGAACTTTTGGTCACCCTGTATATTCTGTATTGAGCAAACGAAAACCACGATTTATGGTTTTTGGTTTGACCGTGTCTGTGACATACGTCTGCCTGTCTTTGTTAGTACTTTGTTAGTATCAATCTTATTAGTGCCATCTATCAACGAAACTTCAATGGTTGCTTACGAATGAAATCAAAATGTTTGGCTTTTCAACTAAAATTTCGATGTGCGTTTGTTGTTCGTTCTAATTCTGCTTGTTTTTGCAAGTGTCGATCAAGTGATTGCTGCAGTTTATGCCCTTGATTCAAGAAATTTTTGTTGATTTTGCCTGTTCTCGTCTCAACGAGTTTTTGTGGCATTTTGGTGGATTTTTTAATTTAGCTGTCTAGACTCAAACGAATGCGTATTTCTCTTTTCTTTAAAGTCTTGATGACCTTAACATAAAAAATTCTCTTTTTTGCCATCTCTTTGACACCATCTCTTCTTTATGCTGTTTCTAAAATTAGCTCTGAGTTGTACACTCATTGTGCAATCATTTTCATTTTGCTGCGTGAAGTCCGCTTTGTTAGCCTATTTTTTATATTATCAAATCTCAAAAATCATATTTTTGTCAGTTGTGGTCTATTGAAAGCTAGTGTTACACATATTAGTTTGCAACATCGGTGATGTAAAAAAACTTTGCTAAAACGATGTTTGAATTGAGTTGTGCGTGATTTGGTTCTAAAAGGCACCAAAAGGCGTTGGCGGTGAATCCTTCTTCCAACCTGGTTAGAACAGTCGTTAGATCTCATAAATTTGCTTTTTTGATCTGCCGTTTAACTCTTTGATCCAAGAAATTTTTGTTGATTTTGCCCGTTCTCGTTTCTTTGGGGCATTGTTTTTGGGTTTTTGGGGCATTTTGGTGGATTTTTTAATTTAGTTGTGTAGACTCGAACGAATCCGTATACTCTTGATTACCTTAACAAAAAAATAATTCAAGTCTCTTTCAGAAGTCATTTTTGTTCACGATTACATCGCAACAAGTGTTATTTAAACCAGAAACGTTGGTTGCGTGCATTGTGCTGCATTTCAATTACATAAAAAAGGTTTTCAGAGTTTTGTTTTTTAAATTTGCAGCCTGACTGAACTCACATCCAATCTCCCTAGTTTAAACTTGCCGATCTTTTTTTTTGAAATTGTACCGAGTGGTCGAGTGTTTTGCGCGTAAATTAGATTACACGATTGGTGCTTTAGGTTTAAATTTATTTTATTTTTGAGTCGTGGTTTGGTGAGCATTTTGGAGGATTTTTTTAATTTAGTCATTTTTGGTAGATTCATTAATTTAGTCATGAAGTCATTTTTGTTCACGATTACATCGCAACAAGTGTTATTTAAACCAGAAACGTTGGTTGCGTGCATTTCTTTGAATTGTTTAGTTTTTTTCAAATTTGCAGCGAGACTGAAGCAGTTAAACTCGCATCCAATCTCCCTCATTTAGAGTTGTCGTTTTTTATTGATGTGACGAAAAGTTGATTTTGCGGCTGCGGCCGTATATGAAGGGGACGCCGTATCTTAAGGGGTGCACAGTATTGAAGTAGTCAGAAATTCGTGTGTAATTACTGCGTGGAACTTCAAAATTATGCATGTCATTGACAGTTCCATTCGTACACTGTGGCTCCGGAAAAAAATTGTTCTGTATTTTTTGACGTCATAAAGTCATGCTTGGTGCACATTTTATTAAGGTACTTTTTGTTTGAACCACCAAACAAGGAAAACCATTTCTGAACAAGTTTTATAAAATTTTTGACATCTTGTCGAGTTGTTGTAGCTGTGCTGTGTGAAAAAGTTGGTGATTCTGTTTGTGTTTTTTTAGATCTCAGCGCACAACAGCACCATTTAAGGTATTTATAAGGGCAAAGTTTTTTGCATTGTTCTCAAAACTGTTTTTTTGTTCAGCGGTTTTTTCATCTGTGAAACCAACATTCGGCTAAAGTACACTTTGCCGAGACCCTCACAGGCACACATTCTATATTTTTAAATAAAAAATCAACTGTAGATACTTGCATAGTCACTTGTTAAAAGTCATTTTTTCTGGTCAATTTCTCCTTCTGGTCAATTTCAGTATTCAGTCTGATCTCATCGGTCTAGTCAATTTAACTACGTCGATTTCGTTACAATTTAATTTAATTTAATTTGTATTTCTTTTTTGTTCTAGTGCGTCTCTTTCAAGACTTTTCATTTTGAAATGTGACTTTTACAGGTTTTTAAATTTCCTGTATATGTGCTACAAATAAACAGTATCACTTTAGCAGCACTCAGAGACATTTTTGGTGATGCCGCCATCGCGATTACTCATATTTTGGCTCTGGGTTCTTGAACATAGCCAAACAGGTAATTTTGAATCTGCTAGAAGACAATTTTTTGTGATCCTGAACAAAATTTGTTGTAAGTTAATTTGAACTCATAACTCAAGACCCGTTCACGGCTCACAACGGCCCTTGTTTGCTGTTTGAGGCAATCTCTCATGAAGTTGTTCTGTTTTCTTATGATTCTTTGTAAGTTTTCTGCATTCACTTCATTAAAATAGTTGAATTTTTGGTGTGCCTGTAGTGCGCAGAAGTTGAATTTATTGAGAAAGAATTTACCGTGTGCAATATCACAATTTCTATAAAGTTTTTTTGTTTGTTCGCAGCGTTTTCACGCGTACGTAGGCGTAACAACGCAATAGGCCAATTTGGGTTTTAATAACCATCTTGCAAAACTCGGTTAGAGCTGGGTTTTTTGAGATTCTCTTATGATTCTGTTTGCTGCAAAACTATCATACTTTCAATTTTGCATTTGAAATTTTCGGTCCTGGCCAAACATTTCCTGATTACTTTTGCTAACCTAACGCTTAACTGTGCGCTTATTCCGTCTATAATGATCGAGCTCAATGATCCTCTCACTCAAAGCTCAATGAAAAGACTATTAGTGAGTGGAACAAAACAATTATTAGTTCACATCAACTTTTGGTGTATTTTTGTTGGATTTTTCCCCAAATTAAATAGTTGAATCACTTTTCTTGGGTTGATTTCTAATTCTCAAATATTTGCAAAGCCTTTTTTGGAAGCTCTTTCGTTTTGTTTTGAGCACCAATTACTTGAATCATGAACTTTTCCATTGCTTTGTTTTTTGCAGATTGCTGACAAAATCAATGGGTTCAATTTTTGCATTCGACATGTACAAGTCCTGTCTTGTCTTTTCCATTCAAATCTGTACAAAACTGAGTTAATTTTTGAGCGTCTGCCAGTACTACTGGCTCCAACAAAGTTGTGCAGTTCTAGCTCTTCTAACAACCTTAAAACCAGACTTTTGGGGACACTAATTTAAAGCTAGCAGCTTTTAAATTGTATGCTCTTCAGCTGTAACACTTCCGTAACAAAAAAAGAGATGGGAACCGTTTTGTAACCGCTCATTTGTACACGTTGACGCTGCTTCTAGCCTTCCTTCTAGCGCTCATTTGTACACTTTGACCATTTCTCCTCACAAAAATGAGGAGAAATAAGGAGAAAAACGGTTCCTTCACAGCAAGTCCTATTTTTGTCGGCTGTTTGCGCCATTTCAAGTAGTTGAGTCCCTTTCTTTGGGTTGATTTGTAATTCTCAAGTTTTTTGTAATTCTTCAACTTGTTTATTTTGAAACAGAAGAGATGTATCTCCAACTACTTTATTCGTTCAAGTTTAGCCCGGTTTGCAGCAGCAGCTCAATTAATTTCTTCATTTTTTTAATTCTAGTTTTGCCCAATACTTAGCAAAGTTTAAAGCAACGTTTTATTGTCTAAAAACGTTAACAAACGGAATAATCCAATTTTAAAAGAACAAATTGTGAAGCTTTGCAAAGAATTTTATTTACGTGTGTTTGATCTTTTGTTGACTTTAATTGCACTGTTAATTTTTCATTGTAGAAGACCTTCGCTGCCTTGTTGGTTGTGTAGTACATCTTCACGAAAAAACTGAAAAAACAAATTTTTGAAACCCGCAGCTGGACACGTTTTCGTGCCTATAATCTCTGAGAAAAACTCTATTTTTATTTGAACCGCCAAAAACGAATATATATTTTATAGATTTTTCGAATTTATTAAATTTTTGCTGGAGGTTGTTGTAGTGTGGAACATCGCGGTTCATTTGATGCGTTTTGGTCATTATAGCAACGGGTTCATTTACAGTTAGTTATCAGTTGTCCTGTAAAGTTGATGAAAAGCTACAAACTCATTCATTTCATATTTTCCGTGAAGCGCTTGTTATTGCGTTCTTGTTTGACTGCTTGGAAGATGCAATTTTTGAAAATGCTTTTCCAACTACGGACAATTGGATTTTACACTTTCTCATTGTTGTAGCGGGGAGAGGAGATCTCAACTTTGAAAAAAGCCAACTCGATGACCTGATTTATTGAAAATCCATCAAACAAACGCAATAATCCAAACTCAAAAAAACAAATTGTGGAGTTTCGCAAAGTCACGACTCCATTTCTTCTGAACGTTCAATTCCTAAAACATCAATCAGTGTTCAGCAAAACGTCAGATTTAACCACTTTTGCAATATAATCCGCGATCATCCGCAATTCGCTCTCCTTCTCTGCC
>MQUG01003275.1:0-93422 GCA_007213375.1 Steinernema feltiae
GCAGCGTTTTCACGCGTACGTAGGCGTAACAACGCAATAGGCCAATTTGGGTTTTAATAACCATCTTGCAAAACTCGGTTAGAGATTATTTTTTGAGATTCTCTTATGATTCTCTTATTGCTGCAAAATTATCATACTTTCAATTTTGCATTTGAAATTTTCGGTCCTGGCCCAAACATTTCCTGATTACTTTTGCTAACCTAACCGCTTAACTGTGCGCTTATTCCGTCTATAATGATCGAGCTCAATGATCCTCTCACTCAAAGCTCAATGAAAAGACTATTAGTGAGTGGAACAAAACAATTATTAGTTCACATCAACTTTTGGTGTATTTTTGTTGGATTTTTCCCCAAATTAAATAGTTGAATCACTTTTCTTGGGTTGATTTCTAATTCTCAAATATTTGCAAAGCCTTTTTTGGAAGCTCTTTCGTTTTGTTTTGAGCACCAATTACTTGAATCATGAACTTTTCCATTGCTTTGTTTTTTGCAGATTGCTGACAAAATCAATGGGTTCAATTTTTGCATTCGACATGTACAAGTCCTGTCTTGTCTTTTCCATTCAAATCTGTACAAAACTGAGTTAATTTTTGAGCGTCTGCCAGTACTACTGGCTCCAACAAAGTTGTGCAGTTCTAGCTCTTCTAACAACCTTAAAACCAGACTTTTGGGGACACTAATTTAAAGCTAGCAGCTTTTAAATTGTATGCTCTTCAGCTGTAACACTTCCGTAACAAAAAAAGAGATGGGAACCGTTTTGTAACCGCTCATTTGTACACGTTGACGCTGCTTCTAGCCTTCCTTCTAGCGCTCATTTGTACACTTTGACCATTTCTCCTCACAAAAATGAGGAGAAATAAGGAGAAAAACGGTTCCTTCACAGCAAGTCCTATTTTTGTCGGCTGTTTGCGCCATTTCAAGTAGTTGAGTCCCTTTCTTTGGGTTGATTTGTAATTCTCAAGTTTTTTGTAATTCTTCAACTTGTTTATTTTGAAACAGAAGAGATGTATCTCCAACTACTTTATTCGTTCAAGTTTAGCCCGGTTTGCAGCAGCAGCTCAATTAATTTCTTCATTTTTTTAATTCTAGTTTTGCCCAATACTTAGCAAAGTTTAAAGCAACGTTTTATTGTCTAAAAACGTTAACAAACGGAATAATCCAATTTTAAAAGAACAAATTGTGAAGCTTTGCAAAGAATTTTATTTACGTGTGTTTGATCTTTTGTTGACTTTAATTGCACTGTTAATTTTTCATTGTAGAAGACCTTCGCTGCCTTGTTGGTTGTGTAGTACATCTTCACGAAAAAACTGAAAAAACAAATTTTTGAAACCCGCAGCTGGACACGTTTTCGTGCCTATAATCTCTGAGAAAAACTCTATTTTTATTTGAACCGCCAAAAACGAATATATATTTTATAGATTTTTCGAATTTATTAAATTTTTGCTGGAGGTTGTTGTAGTGTGGAACATCGCGGTTCATTTGATGCGTTTTGGTCATTATAGCAACGGGTTCATTTACAGTTAGTTATCAGTTGTCCTGTAAAGTTGATGAAAAGCTACAAACTCATTCATTTCATATTTTCCGTGAAGCGCTTGTTATTGCGTTCTTGTTTGACTGCTTGGAAGATGCAATTTTTGAAAATGCTTTTCCAACTACGGACAATTGGATTTTACACTTTCTCATTGTTGTAGCGGGGAGAGGAGATCTCAACTTTGAAAAAAGCCAACTCGATGACCTGATTTATTGAAAATCCATCAAACAAACGCAATAATCCAAACTCAAAAAAACAAATTGTGGAGTTTCGCAAAGTCACGACTCCATTTCTTCTGAACGTTCAATTCCTAAAACATCAATCAGTGTTCAGCAAAACGTCAGATTTAACCACTTTTGCAATATAATCCGCGATCATCCGCAATTCGCTCTCCTTCTCTGCCAATTCTCCCTTTGTCATAGTCAAATTTTCACTTAAGGACGTGAATGTGATCAAATTCAAGAATTTTTTGATCATCAGTTAAACGTTTTGCTTTTACGTTTTGCGTTATAATTGAAACACTCGATTGCAGTTAGATATCGCTGCTTTCAGCAAATTTACAACACATCATCAATTTTTTTGGACATCATGGTGTCGGCTACAGGGCACTTTTTTCAGGTACATAGATGTCACCAAAGAAACCAATGCAACATGAGTCACTTAACTGCTGGCGATCCTTCCTACACAGCGAAATATCTTGTTTTTTTGCACGTCGATAATAAGCTTTTTCACTTATCAATTGCTTGAAAACTGCTTCAATTTCTTTTTCTGCTTCAAAATGAACGCAAAAAACATTTTTCACCGTTTGGTGCGTTGTTGCTGACAGAACTCGTGTTAAGACAGCTGTCGTGCTTGATTGAAATAATAGAAAAGAAAGTCTTTTAAAAAAAAAAACAAAAGTTGGAGTTGCAGCACAACACAAACACACGTCTAGTCTTAAGTCTCGGCTCAGCAACGCAGGGTCATTTCAAGAACATTATCAGTCTGAGCAAGGCCTATGAAACGGTTTTATTTCAGGTCAATATTTAAGATTTATTTTTGGCGCTTTTGATTGACCATTATTTCCCACTAGTTATTTCATATACTTTGTGCATTTCGTTCTTGTTAGTTCCGTTCTTGTTAGTTGTTAGAGCTCATCGTGCTTAACATCAACCATGTCCACATAGATTCATAGCTGATTCATAGATTGACGTAATTTTTGAGCGATTTCCGGGCTCCTGGCCAGGTTTCCTGGCTCATATGTTTCAATTTAAAAATTTCACAGAACTTTTGATTGAAAATGAAGCATTCATATCACATTTTAAATCAATTTTACCTCAATTTGCAATTTAGCTGTAATCATATCTCGCGCAGTTTTTTTTGTTGGTGGACAAAATCAATCATTTTAAGTAAAAAAAGTAGAAATAAGAATAAATTGCAGCAGCGACAAGCTCATAGTTTCTTTGAACTCCAGAGTTTTGGCCATCGTCATAACAATTTTATTTTTTATTCCTAAAACATTTTTTTGGTTTCAAATCGCGTTCTTTCCACGGTTGGTTTTTCGTCAAGTTGGAATAACCTTTTGGTGGCTGCGTGACAACTTTACAAAATTTTATGTGTTTCGCAGACGTACTTTTATTGATTAAGGTTCTGACGTTCACGTGAATTGGTGGCGGGCGTCCTAAGAAAACTGTGATAAGCAAATAGTATACTTTTTTGTTAGTTACATCAGTGATTAAGATGCCGTGGGTGTATCAGACAGAGGTGATGCTACGTCAGACAACAAGAATGTTTTTTTTTTTTGTCTTTACTTTGTTTTGATAACTTTTTTGGCTGCACAATGTCATCAAGATTTGCTTTTTTTGTATAACTCCAGGGGTTCAATTGATAAATATCGTTTTCGCTCAACTCCGGCTGGTTTATGACGTCAATTTCAATTCTATTTTGTTTTTTTTTTAGATCTTCATGTTTGCTGCGTTTAATTGCCTGCGATATGCAGACACGTCTATGTGAAATGCAATATCAGACAGCGAGTCTAGATACGACTTTGCGCAATTTGTTATCGTTTTTAATTTTCTTTTCAAACCCACCATTCTTGGGTTTGAAGAGATCCGTTTTTATTGATTCGTTTGAAAACAAAAACGCATTTTTTGTCGCATTTATTAGACAAGTTAGAAAAATAAATATTTTTGCAACTTGGAGTCTATTTTTTAAAGCTTATTTTATTATTTAGGTTTAGAGCTACGCCAAAATCGTTTTCTGTTAACAAAGTTGAAATTAAAATTTTTTTATTAAAATGTTAACAAATTCAAAATATAATTTTAATAATTTTTATTTTTGCTTCGGTAGCTTGTTCGAACTGGGTCGTCGTTCAACGTGTGCTTTCTTGGTGTTTTTTAGATTTGGCCGAGTAGCCAATTTGCTTCTATTGATATGATTATAAATATGGTATGTAGCAATTTTTAGAACTTTTTGATAAAAAATATTTCAAGTCTCTTTCAGAAGTCTTTTTTGTTCACCATTACATCGCAACAAGTGTTATTGAAACCAGAAACGTTGGTTGCGTGCATTGTGCTGCGCCGCCGAGGGCTCCCCCAAAAATGCATACATTGTGCTGCATTTCAATTACATAAAAAAGGTTTTTAGAGTTTTGTTTTTCAAATTTGCAGCCTGACTGAACTCACATCCAATCTGCCTAGTTTGAACTTGCCGATCTTTTTTTTTTGAAATTGAACCGAGTGGCCGAGTGTTTTGCGCCTAAATTAGATTACACGTTTGTTGCTTTAGGTTTAAATTTATTTTATTTTTGAGTCGTGGTTTGGTGAGCATTTTGGTAGATTTTTTAATTTAGTTGTGTAGACTCAAACGAATCCGTATACTCTTGATTACCTTAACAAAAAAATAATTCAAGTCTCTTTCAGAAGTCAATTTTGTTCACGATTACATCGCAACAAGTGTTATTCAAACCAGAAACGTTGGTTGCGTGCATTTCTTTGCATTTTTTAGATTTTTTCCTTCAAATTTGCAGCCAGACTGAAGCAGTTAAACTCGCATCCAATCTCCCTCATTTAGAGTTGTCGTTTTTTATTGATGTGACGAAAAGTGCACGCAAACTGAAATCAATGAAGCAGACTGTTTTGCTAATTAGATTACACGTTTTTAGCTTTAGATTCGAATTTATTTTATTTTTGGGTCTGTGATCTGTTAAACTTGCTGCGTTTTGGTCATAAAACTCACAGGTCTCCATTGAGTTTGTCGCATAAAGTTGAACAAAAATTACAAACTCTTTCAGTTCTTATTTTCAAAGAAGCGCTTGTTGACTTTTTGTTTGACTGCTTAATTGTTTAACTCTTATGTGCTCTGCAAGTAATTCTTGGAAATCACTGAACATAATCTGGCGTTGATTTTGCGGCTGCGGCCGTATATGAAGTGGACGCCCGTATCTGAAGGGGTGCACAGTATTGAAGTAGTCAGAAATTCGTGTGTACTTACTGCGTGGAACTTCCAAATTATGCATGTCATTGACCGTTCCATTCGTACACTGTGGCTCCCGAAAAAAATTGTTCTGTATTTTTTGACGCTGCTACCGCGGCATAAAGTCATGCTTGGTGCACATTTTATTAAGGTACTTTTGTTTGAACCACCAAACAAGGAAAACCATTTCTGAACAAGTTTTATAAAATTTTTGACATCTTGTCGATTGTTGAGGCTGCGCTGTGTGAAAAAGTTGGTGATTCTGTTCGTGTTTTTTTAGATCTCAGCGCACAACAGCACCATTTAAGGTATTTATAAGGCAAGTTTTTTGCTCAAACTTTGTTCTCAAAACTGTTTTTTTTGTTCAGCGGTTTTTTCATCTGTGAAACCAACATTCGGCTAAAGTACACTTTGCCGAGACCCTCACAGGCACACATTCTATATTTTTAAATAAAAAAATCAACTGTAGATACTTACATGCGGTCACCTTTGTTGACTTAGCAACTGGGTGTAGTCATTAATATTTGCTTATTTTGTGGAATCCGTACAGGTACACTAGTCACTTGTTAAAAGTCATTTTTTCTGGTCAATTTCTCCTTCTGGTCAATTTCAGAATTCAGTCTGATCTCATCGGTCTAGTCAACTGAGCTACGTCGATTTCGTTACAATTTAATTTAATTTAATTTGTATTTCTTTTTTGTTCTTAGTGCGTCTCTTTCAAGACTTTTCATTTTGAAATGTGACTTTTACAGGTTTTTAAATTTCCTGTATATGTGCTACAAATAAACAGTATCACTTTAACAGCATTCAGACACATTTTTAGTGATGCTGCCATCGCGATTTCTCATATTTGGCTCTGGGTTCTTGAACATAGCCAAACAGGTAATTTTGAATCTGCTAGAAGACAATTTTTTGTGATCCTGAACAAAATTTGTTGTAAGTTAATTTGAACTCAGAAGTCAAGACCCCGTTCACGGCTCACAACGGCCCTTGTTTGCTGTTTGAGGCAATCTCTCATGAAGTTGTTCTGTTTTCTTATGATTCTTTGTAAGTTTTCTGCATTCACTTCATTAAAATAGTTGAATTTTTGGTGTGCCTGTAGTGCGCAAAAGTTGAATTTATTGAGAAAGAATTTACCGTGTGCAATATCACAATTTCTATAAAGTTTTTTTGTTTGTTCGCAGCGTTTTCACGCGTACGTAGGCGTAACAACGCAATAGGCCAATTTGGGTTTTAATAACCATCTTGCAAAACTCGGTTAGAGCTGGGTTTTTTGAGATTCTCTTATTAACTGTTGCTGCAAAACTATCATACTTTCAATTTTGCATTTGAAATTTTCGGTCCTGGCCCAAACATTTCCTGATTACTTTTGCTAACCTAACCGCTTAACTGTGCGCTTATTCCGTCTATAATGATCAAGCTCAATGATCCTCTCACTCAAAGCTCAATGAAAAGACTATTAGTGAGTGGAACAAAACAATTATTAGTTCACATCAACTTTTGGTGTATTTTTGTTGGATTTTTCCCCAAATTAAATAGTTGAATCACTTTTCTTGGGTTGATTTCTAATTCTCAAATATTTGCAAAGCCTTTTTTGGAAGCTCTTTCGTTTTGTTTTGAGCACCAATTACTGGAATCATGAACTTTTCCATTGCTTTGTTTTTTGCAGATTGCTGACAAACTCAATGGGTTCAATTTTTGCATTCGACATGTACAAGTCCTGTCTTGTCTTTTCCATTCAAATCTGTACAAAACTGAGTTAATTTTTGAGCGTCTGCCAGTACTACTGGCTCATAGTTTATTAGAAATGAGTTTTCGTGTTGTGAAATAGAAGACGTATTACGGTAACTCCAGGGTTCATGATAATCATAATGGTTTTTTTTTATTCCGAAGCAAACGCAAGTGGCATTTTTTGTTGTGATTCTTGTCTCTTCAAAGCAATCCTGTTCCACTGAATTTTTTATACAAAGCCTGTGTCTATGTACTTTGAAGATCTACTTTAAGCACCGTTTATTAATCTCAAAATATTTTTTGGCAAAAGAAATATTGGCAAGTGAACTTGTTTACATCTAATCCAAACTAATCCAATCCAGTCAACTAGTTTCAATCACCGCTTTTTGGTCGTTTTTTAAAGCTGTCCACTGTCGTTTCCAAATGAAAACCGGGAAGAGCTAGACGCTCGTTAAACTTGTCTCTAACGTCTATTGTTAAAATTGACCGATGGGTGGCGTAGCAGTAAAGTATTTTTGCTCAGTGTCAAATTTTCACGAATTTCGGCGGCTTTGAAATCAAAGCGAATACGATGATTTTTGAAAATCCATATTAAAAAAAAAACTATTTTGCTGTTTTTAGGGATAGTCAACTCTTCTTGCAGGTATCACTAACGACACGTGACAGAAGACGATTTTTTGCATCAAAGTGTCCCTTTAGAAGCCTATTGTTATTTTGTGAGAATGGCTTTATTGGTAGGAAATCAGATCCTCTTCTGTTTGTTTGTTTCAATGCATTTCACAGTTGCAACTTTGGTTTTTTTGAGGATCTTATTGACCGGCTCAACTACCAAAGATTTTTGGTTGTTTTGTTTTGTTATCTAAGCTTTTGCAAATTGCATTCTTGACTTTGGCTAATACGTTGCTTAACTAATCAAAATGAGAATGACGAATGGCAAGAAATCTTTGCTTGATTCAGGTTTGTAGCGCCCATTCTGTTTCTCTGTTAGTAGTCGTTGATACTAGGATATCGCAGAGCCAAAATATTGAGTATATTTTTGGCGGCTTAATCCGCAATATTCTGATTTGCTACCTTGTAAAAAAAATAGGGTCTTCCGTTTCTCCACTAGAGCAAATTCCCAAAATAAAGTGCGTGAGTACTGACGGATAAGACAAAAAAGCAAATTGTGCAGCTCTTTAGGAAATGATAGGATAGGAAATGTTTACTTCTCTACTTACAGCATGGAATGACCAGGAACTTGAACATTTTTGAGCGGTTGACAGTTTGAAGTCTGTTGGACACAGTCCGAACCGACTGAAACTGGTATTTTATAAGCATTACTGGGTATTTTTATGAAGCTTTTTTCAAACATCTAATAATAATTTTAAATTTCCTGGTAGTATATTGTTTTTGCCAATAAATCGAATTTTTGCTTGAAGCAATCTGTTACTTATTTATTTATTTATTTATTTAAGTACACACAGACATTATTGCAGGTTTCAGGTAATGTGGACAAAAAGTGGATCGAAGAAGGTGTGTAGGGTAGGTGAATTTAAGATTCACCAGAAATTATTTAAAGACACAACAAAAGCCCGTCAGGCAAAAGTGGAGGACAGAGGTAATGGTGCGGAGGAGGGAAAAAGATGACCGTTAAGAGTTCATAGAAAGCCAGACTTTAAGTTTTCTTTGAAAGATCTTTGAGTTATTCGCGAGGACGATGTTCTCAGGGAGTTGCGCGAGAAAAGAATTTGAGAAAAGGATCCAATCGACAAGGTGTCGGTTGGATGCGAAAAACAGAGCGAGAGCGAGTGATAGAGTCAGGAGGAGGGACATTGAAGATCTCCGCAGGAAGAATACTGATTTGTCCATGAAATATTTTATACGTTAAAGTCAAACTAGCCATTTTGCGTCTTTATATTTCTGCCAGTTTTATATTTTTTTTCTGCATATATGATAGTACAGCACACCGTGGACACGTCTGTGGACACGTCAAGACAAACATTGCACCATAATACAGTTATCTCCATACAGACCATCCAAAGTTAACGGAATCTTTCAATTTTTTTTTTAAACTCCAGCACAGAATGCAAACTCAAACGTTAGCGAATTTAATCTTTAGCATTCAACTTGTAATCCTAATTGTCCATTTAGTAACACGAACTGACGAGGTGGAAGAGATTAGCGTTTCGTTAAATAGTGAAGATTTTTGCGTAGGATATTACAACCGAGTGACTGGCGGAGAAACTCAAAATGCATTACCGTGGGAGAAGACATCATCCCAACGTCAAAAGTCAGGAGTTTTCTGTTTATGTTTGTTTTTCGCTAATTTGAATAAGCGGTTGGCAGCTTTTTGTCAACGAAAAATTATTAAAATTTTAATTTATTTAATTTCTGATATGCTTTTTTATGCTTTTTTTGCAAATCAGCAGCCATGACTTGGTTAACAAAGACTAATTTTTCCGAGCAATCTCTTTGAGACATTTCAATATCAACAATAATTAAAGCTCATTTTTTGCTACAGTAAAGTTATTAACGTTAAAGAAAAAAAGTTCTCACCGTTTCACATTTTTAAGCTACGCAAGTGTTTTCAAAGACACGTTAGCTGAATTAAAAATACAGGGACTGTTTTCGCAATGTCAAACTATAAAACGTTTTCAAAAACAGAAAATTTTCGAAAATTTTCACTTTTTCACTTTCGATTTTCACTTTCGAAAATTTCACTCGCTGGCTGAATTGTTCTTCATTTCATCTCTTTTTCTTGTTCTTCTTTTTTGTTCTTCATCTTTCATAAATTCTCTCAATTGAATTTTTATTTAAAGTAAACTTTTTAGCGTGGTTTGTGAATTCTGCGTTAATTTCGTCGTTTTGAACTTTTCGTTTCTGTCCACAACTTTTCCTGTTTTTTATTTTATTTTTGCATGATGGATCCACATCCACAAAATTTTGTTTTTTTTTGCCGTATACAAATTTGTTGTCATTTTTGCCGCTATCAACCAGTACGGTCTATAGAGTTCTTTTGCATTTTTGGATATACGTTGGCAACTCTCTGTTCAGCTTTTACTTGAAACTTAAACTTGTTTTTAAACCGTTTGAACATCCATATTTAGTCAATTCTGCGTTAAGCTTCATTGCTAGGAAACCATGAAGATCTTAATCAGATGCTCTTCTGGACAAATGTGTTTGTTTGTTTCAATGCATTTCACAGTTGCAATTTGGGTTTTTTGAGGATCTTTTGAGGACCAAAGATTTTTTGAAGTTTCGTCTTGGTTGGTTAGTTGTTTTGCAGTTGCAGTGTAATTGCAGCATCAACCAGCTCATAGTTTCTCTGAACTCCAGAGTTTCGGCCATCGTCATAACTATACTGCGTTATTTTATTCCGATGCAAACTTAATTGGCATTTGTTGTGAACAGGAATAGCACAGAATTTATCGAGAGCGAACGGTCAGGCGACCGTTCGGCTCGGTGATGAAACGAAGAAGTGACAAAGTTGAGGGAAAAGGGTGAGCTGCGGGCGCACAGAGTGGAAAGTCATAAACTGACGCCGGCGCGTTATGAGTCAGCCGCCGGCGGTTGGCGAATATGGACAGAAGCAAAGGGCAATCGGAATAATTATCGCGATACTCGCGACAGCATTTTGTGTCTTTATTTTTGCATTTAAAAGCTATCAAGCCTCCTGTTCTATTGAATTGTTAGTGTTTTTCATCGCATTTTCATTTTCAATTTTCAGTTTTTATTCGAAATGCAGAAAATGAAAACTTTTGATTTTATGTTGGTTTTCTATATGGCGTGTTTTTTTGCATAAAGAACGTCAATTCTATCAAATTTAGGAATTTTTTGAGCTTCAGTTTAGAGTACTGCTTTTTGCGTTTACCGTTATTATAAAAACAATCTACAAAGAAACTTACAAAAGTGTGAAAATAGTAGTTTTTTTTGATTTTTTGATCATGTGTGAACAACTTGTCTATTGTTTTAATTCAAGTTAAGTTCTTCAATTTATGACCAAAACACAACAATTTGAAAATGACAAAATAAGCTAAAAGCTAACAGACGAAAACAGAAGTTCTCGATGGCAGTTAGATGTGGCTGCTTTCAGCAAATTCACCACACATCATAAATTTTTTGGTCTTCAGGTACATAGAGTCACCAAAGAAACCAGTGCAACATGAGTCACTTTACTGCTGGCGACCCCTCCTACAGAGCGAAATATCTTGGTAATTTTTGCACGTCACTTTTCACTTATCAATTGTTTTGTCTTTTTCACTAAAATAGGGCTGTGCGCGTTTTGCCAAGTCAAAGCTGCTATCGAATAGCTTATTTTAAATCAGCTATAAAGCTTTCATATCTGCCGCACGCATCCCAAAAGCCCAGGGAGCGTTCCTAGCCGTTATCAACTAGACTTAGAACTAGACGTGCGTTTTTGTTATGCAGCAACTCCAACTTTTGTTTGGTTGAACGTGTTATTTGCATTTTAAAAACCGCTTTTTGCGTTCATTTCGAACAGCTATCAAGGTTTTTTTTTGCCCGATTCAGGTTTGCATTGTAGCGCCCATTCTGTTCCTCCGTTAGTAGTCGTTGATTCTCGAATATCGCAGGACCAAAATATAGAGTACATTTTTGTCGGCGTAACTGTCATAAGATCCGCGATCTTGTAAACTTCTCTATATCGGTGCAGACAATAAGGTCTTCCGTTTCTCCACTTGATAAAATTCTCACAAAAAGTGCGTGCGGAATGATGGAATGACAAAAATCAAGGGAAATGTGTAGCTCAATAGGTAATGATAGGATAGAAAAAAAATTTCTTTACTTACAGCATGGAATTACCAGGAACATGAATATTTTTGAGCGGTTGACAGTTTGTAGTTTGCAGCCACAGTCCAGATAATAATGCTTTTTTTGCAAATCAGCAGCCATGACTTGGTTAACAAAGACTAACTTTTCCGAGCAATCTCTTTGAAGCATTTCAATCTCAACAATAACAAAAGCTCATTTTTTGTTAAAGTTATTAACGTTAATGAAAACACGTTCTCACCGTTTCACATTTTCAAGCTTTTCAAAGACACGTTAGCTGAACTAAAAATTCAGGGACTATTTTCGCAAAGTCAAACTACAAAACGTTTTCAAAAACAGAAAATTTTCTCTCACTGGCTGAATTGTTCTTTATAAATTGTCTCAATTGAATGTTGATTTTTGCAGTGATTTGTGAACTTTTCGTTTCCGTCCTAAACTTTTCCTGTTTTTATTTCATTTTTGCATGACTGATCCGCAACCACAACATTTTTTAGCGTGCACAGTATTCACTTTTGGGAGAACTGCGGAGAACTCTATCATTTGTAAAATCGTTTAATCATTTATTTTTTTTTGCGTTTCGCCTCTCTTTGGATAACACCGTTGATTTCAGCTCAGCAACGCAGGGTCATTTCTCAGTCTGAGCAGGGCCTTTGAAACGGTTTTATTTCAGGTCAATATTTAACTTTTGTATGTATGTAAACCACTATGGTCTACGTTAATATCGTACGTTCAACTCTCCAGCTGTTGTAAAACCTTCTTTCCTGTCAAAAATTTTTCCTGATTTTTTTCATATTTTTGGTGTCTGGTTTTCCTCATGTTTTTGGTTCTCTGAATTACAGCTCAAAGCTCTTTGTGGCCGAATATTTATTTATAAGAGCTTTTGTTAGAAATTTCTTGGAATTGAAGTTCTTTGGTCTATGCCAGCTTTTCTTTAAAAAAATGCATTTACAAGAACTTCAACCAAATCAAGTAATAATTTTTGTCAGTCTGCTGTACCGCCGTTGATTTGGTCCCCCTGGAAACGAGTTTTGAATTATTCGAAATTTAATAACACATAAATTAGATTACCCTGAGTGACTGTCAGGCCTCGTTCACTGACGAGTACTTGAAAAGGTTAAATAGTTCTCCGTACTTTTTTGGTTTGGAGATTCCGATAATTTTTTTCTGCTTACGTAACTTTCGTTTTCGCTCAAATTCGAGATGACGTTAATCCATCGTGTTTTTTTAACTTTGTTTTTAAAGCTCACGCTACTACTTGCCCATCCTGTCATATGTTACCTACGGCTACGTTTGCCCTATGGAATCAACGTACAAATTTTATATAAAAGGCAGCGACTAGTTTGACTCGCTAAACTTTAACTTTAACATTCGTTAACTTGCTTGCTATCACAATTTTTTATACCAAATTTTTGCGTTTGTCGATAGTTCCTGAAGAAAAATTAATTATAAGGCTACAAACAGCTTTAAAACACTTGTTGTTCACTTGAAAACAATATTTTTGTGCCTCCAAATGTGCGCCATCCTGGTTTACTAACTTTAATTCTGAAAAAGCTCATTACCAAAATTTATACAATGATTATCCCTTTTTTGGCGGCTTTTTTTCCGAGAAACACTCGTCGTTCACTTAAAAACAATATTTTTGCTCCTTCTACCACTCGGTCGCACGCTCGGAAAGAGGTCCTGTGAAGCTCCTCTGGCCATGTTTTCGATATGTGTGCGGCCCACCTAAGATGAGCAGGAAGAAACGAGCGAGCACAGAGCGCGGAAGTGGAGTTTGGCCTCTGAACGTTTGTGGAAGTCGGAGAATAGAGGTCTTGAGGGGAAAGCAAACAAAATAAAAAATGCGTGGTTTTTTGTGCCTCTACACACAAGCCTGATAATCAGAAGTTCCATCAAAAGCATTTTAATCGATTTTTGAGAGATGTTATATAAGGCGTTTTTTTATGCTTACACTTACATGAACAGAAATCTCGTGTCATCAAAAGTTTTAATTCACATCATTCGTTAACTTTTTTGCCCTGAGCTCCTCGCTGGATGACACTGTTGATGTCCGGTGACTAAGCAACGCAGGACCACTGCAAGAAGGTAGACCGTCGATCTGATCAAAGCTTTTTAAACGTTTCACATCAATTGATTCATACACCATTCACTTAGACACCAAGGTTGCCGATAGATGCGCTGTCAATCTAGTCGAATTAGTTCTGTACTATTTTGGCATGTTCGTCCTCTGGCATTGTTTTTGTCTAAATTAATGCTACAAGAACTTTTTGTGGCTAAATAAAAAGCCAGTTTTTCTTAAAAATGAACAAAAATTTGAAACAATTCAACCAAGTCAAGTCATAATTTTTGTCCAGTTCCTCTTCGAGTGTGCAGCTCGTTTTCATTTCACAACATTTGTCAACAAAAGCAAATAAAAAGGATTTCCAGCAGAGGGATCCGAACTAGTGAACTGCTGGATGTGAGGCAAATGCGTTACTATTCAACTACAAAGGCCAAAGTACAAACTATCATCCTATAGACGGCTACATTTTTTTTTAAGAACTGCGCATAGACAACACTATAGACAGTAGATTTCTTAGTCTTATCAAGATCTACAAGTGTGCATAGTTTGGGTTCGATTTGAAATGTTCAATCCGCGTTGTTGTCAGTCTTGATATTAAACTCACTTACTTTAAGAGTAACATTTTTGGAGGTGGGATCCGTTGGTATGTTTTGGGCAGGAATGTATTGACACTCTTTAATTTTGTTAATTGCAAACTGGAATTAGCGTCCGGTACGACAATAATTCGGAATTTCCGTGAATTTGCATTTTTGAGGAGCAGACCCATTGTGTAGCTGCTTTTTGCTGTATTTTTTTTGTATTTGCTTTATGATGGTTTTGTGGTCTACTTTTTGGCGGCATTTTGTCAATAAATTTAGAAAAATTATTTTTAAGTTACAATAGACAAAAATATGTCATTTCACGTTTTTTGCTGAGCAATTTAACTTGACAATTCAAATTTTGTGTCCATGACTTTCCGAAGTTTTCCTATCGTCCATGTGACTTTCTATTTGTGAGCTTGGTCTTCCGACTTGGTAAGTCAATTAAAGCGAAAGCAGAATCACTTTGATCAATCCAATCAAACGAGAATATTTTTATGTTTATGCTAAACTTTGAATAGTTCTCGCATCTTCTAAGATCTAGCGTTCTTCAGCCTACACTAATTCTCGTTTGTTGTTGGCACGCCTACGGCATACTTTAGCTTTGTTTTGGCCGCAACATTGAAAAATCAGTAACAGTTGCATTTTTTGCAGTTTGCGCAATCTTTAAGGATCGCTTCTTTAGTAGTGACGTGCCCAAACAATCTCGGTTCTTAATGAAAGTTGTTGTGACTGCATTTGCAACCGCTATACAGGGACGTACGCGTGTTCAAATTGAAGAGCTATGTCAATTGATTTTTGAACGTAGATTTTTGGAAGTGATTTTAGCTACTAATGAACAAACAAATGTTGCTCGTTGCGTAAACATATTCCGCTTCGACAGTTTTTAATGTGACTAGGTACCTGTTACCCGTTGAAGTGAACTTAAAAATATTTTTTCTTACTACCAAACATGGAAAGAGACGTAAAAAGAAATGAAATTGAAGTTAAGGCTGAAAAACAATCCATCGCTTCTTGCTCCGCTTACAAATACATGCTTTCCGGTATATTTTAGACCCGGTTCCAGAATTCATGTATCTTTTTGGTGATGACCCGGTTCATTCTGACTGCACAATAAACGAATTTTTAAATTTTAGATTTTTTAAAATTATTTTTTTATTAGAATTTTAAATTTTAAACATTTGCTATTTATTCCAAACAAATCCCTCTGAAACACCCCAAATTGAAGTAAATTGAGATCTACAAATGATGTATCCCGGCAAGCGCCGGCAAAGCCAGCGCTTGCCACTTAACCCAGTACACAATTGAAATTGAAGTTACTTTATTGGAACTGGCCAGCACTGGCCCCTTCTTTGAACCAATTGGGTCTCGAACGGAATTCCTGAAGAAATGTTCCAGAACATTCTATTAAGTGTAATAAGGAATGAAACTGACCAGCGCTGGCCAGTTTGCAATGAAGTGAGATTGCGATAAATCAATTGTCACGGTCGTTTTGGTTTTAAAAGCTGACCAGTGTTGACCAGTTCAAACTCCATTATTGCGCTTTATAGAATTTTCTGGAACATTTATGTAAAAAATCGCTTTAAGATCCATTTTTTATTTGAAATTAGTAATCCAAAAACGTTTGACTTTTGAGTCTTGATTTTTAAAATTTGAGTTTTCTATAAACAGTAAATTGGACAGCGCTGGTCGCTTGAAAAAGACTTTGTTTGGTTTATGGTGATAAAATTTATGCTACACAAAAGAATTTTGAAGTTTGTTGTTTGGAATTTATTGAAACTGGCCAGACCTGGCCACTTTTATGCTTCAAATATTTTTTGGAAATCGGAAATTTTTAACATTGAAAGCTTTTTTACTGTTTACCTGTGTACCGTATACCTTTTACCGTATACCTGTGTACCTTTCGAAAGTTTTCCGTTCGAGAATCAGAAGCCGTTTGTCATTAACGTAACGCTTTTTCCCATCTTCGATTGTAAATAATAAGTTAATTGTGCACTTTTTCCAGCAAATGGCATTTTCAGCATTGGTTGAAATTCGCTAAGAATGGATATCTTAATTTTTAAATGCAATTACTACAATCAGATACAATCACCTAAGGTTTCCTGCCCCAAAAATTGTCAGACTAGCGTTCTCTGGTTAGATCAGCCTAAACTAATTCTCGTTTGTTGTTGGCACGCCTACGGCAAACTTTAGCTTTGTGTTTGGCCGCAACATTGAAAAATCAGTAACAGTTGCATTTTTTGCAGTTTGCGCAATCTTTAAGGATCGCTTCTTTAGTAGTGACGTGCCCAAACAATCTCGGTTCTTAATGAAAGTTGTTGTGACTGCATTTGCAACCGCTATACAGAAACATATTCAGCTTTTGCAAGTATGATAACGTTTCTTTAAACGTTCTTATTTGCACCTGTTTTAGAGCACATTAATAGCGTTTGGTATGTTTTTTCATGAACACAATGATTCAGACCCCTTAATATGTAAAGTTTTATCAAAAGCATTTAAATTTATTTTTGAGAAGGTACAGCGCGAAATTGATTAATTTGGATCTGAATTGCTCATATTTTTTTAGTTTTAATCCTCATTTTTAATTCATTCATAAAATCTGTTATTTGTTTTTGTTGTTTTCCTCAATGAATAACACTGCTGATCTGATAACTCAGCATCGACACCGTTTAAGTGTACGCTTCCTACCTTCCGCGTATAGTTTTTTTGTGGATTATTCCTACATATGAGGGGGGTATGTCTTGGGTTCCGTGTTGGATTCACAGCTACACAATTAAAAGCATTGAACTCACATTTTGTTTTGTCTTTTGTTAATTTTTGGACTTCGGGTTGGTCAAATCGGTTTAGGAGTTTAACGGATTAGCAAACAGCTGCTCTTCGGGTTGAGCAATTGCTGAGCATACTAGTCAATGGCACAATCAGTAGATTCTTGTGATTTTTAACGCTAAAGATTCTTGCATAAGTTCCACTAAAATAGTTGTCTTTTGCAATATGTTATTAGTATTGAGAAATACGTACACTTTGTACTTTAAAACTGAAAAACTGCTTAATTTTTTAGTTAAATTCGATCAAGAAATGTAGACAGGTCGAATATTTCAATTACAGTTTTAATTTTTTTTTTGCAACAGACAACATGACGATCATTGCATTTCTGAGAGAATTGCATAATTTTTGTGCGCCGATTCAGGTGTCCTGTCTCTTTTTTTAAATTTCTAAATTTAAATTTTTAAATTTTTTAAAATTAAATTTGCATTTTAAAGCTCATCAAGCCTGTGTTGACTTTGCTCGCCTATTGTACTAACAAACAACTGCTTCATCTCACAATGAGACACCTGGCATCTATCCTCATTGCAACGCTTCAAAAGCGTGCGCGCGGTGGCTCATTGGCAGTGCGCTTGTCTGTTGTGCGCGGTGTCTGAGTTCGACGCCGAGCTGTGTCGTCTCTTTCGTGTTGCGTTTCTGATCGACCGAGTCTTTCAACGTCTTGAATGACGCCGGCTGCGGACAGAAGAACACAAACACAACCATACCCGTCAGTTTTTACCTATTATTTTGAGGGGGGGGGGATATTATTTTGGTAGAATCTGTTTGTATCAATTATTTGAAGTCAAGACTTGTGTTTTGTACTGATCAAAATGCAAAACTCGTCAACGAGTATACGGATATTAGCTGTTTGTTCTTGTTGCCTTAAAGTCAACTGTTTGCGTCGCACCTACTAATCTTTAACTCAATGGAGTTTAATTTAGAATAAATACATAAATTTTTGCATCGGAGACGACAACGTTTCGTTGTGTTGGCTGTTACTAGCTATAATTTTTGATAATAAGTAGCCTCCTCCCGGCGGAAACCTTAAACCACCTCCTCCCCTGGAGGCACTGATCAGAGCACGAAGCGCGTCAATGAGTATACGGAATTTAGCCTCTCGTTGATTTAAAGTAAGCTGTAGTTTCTATTTTTCTGTTGAAATTCGAGTGAAAAATGTATTTGACAATGATTATTTCAATTAATGTTTTAATTTTTTGCTAGAGAACCGGAATTTGCAAAACAAATAATTTCTTTTTGAAAGAATTTGTTTACAAATATTACACAATAATAACACACTATAACATAACATAGAATAACATATAATATAGAATAACACAAATATTACGATTTTTTCATGGATCCTGTTTGTTCCATTTTTACGAACGAAACAAACGCTCTGCGAGCGCCTTTTCAACATTCAAATCCCAGTCCTTCCATATTTGCTCTACGCAGACCTTATTGTAACACAGAGTTAATTAAAACAATGGGAAACTGATGATAATTTTGGTTTAATTTTTGAGAATTCGTACAATGTTATTGAGTTCATACATTTTCTCTCGTTCGTTTTCTCTCTCCTTGTTGGACGTAATAACTTCAAATTTTTCTAAACCTTAGGTCTTTTTAGGTTTCACCACAAACCGCCTGATTTGTGCTGCAATGCAAGGCTTTACGATTGGTATAGATCTGCGCCAAAATCGGATTCGAATTTTTGTTCAAAGAGTTTTAAGCATAAAAATAAAAAAATTATTAAAATTTTAACAAATTTTTACAGACAGACACTAAAAATTTTAATAATTTTGGATTTTTGCTGAGATGGAATTTCTTTTTGAAAGAATTTGTTTTCCTTAACGTTTTATTTTTGTTCGAAAAATCACCGTGCGAAACTGTTTTGCAGATCATAGAGTTTAAAACAAGGTTTGTTCGCCCCAGCGGTTGAGATTGAAAGATTTTTTCCATTTCCACCATTTCCACCATGCTTAAGGTTTACATTCGTCATCTTTTCACTAAACGAGGACTTTACGCATGTAGCCAAACCTTTCTCATATTAATTTTTTATGGTGTTCGCACAGTGCATCATGAAATTGAGGGTCTCACAATCTGTATAGCATTCCTGTACGTATTTAAATCGAAAATGTAATAGCATCCGTATTGCATTTTTAGTCAATCCAGGTATTCACTTTAGCTATGTTCAATTCTCAGTTTTTTAATTCACGATTTTCAGCACCACGTTGTTGTAGTTAAAAATATTACAATTTTTGTAACTTTGTGTAACCTTTATGGATCCTGGCGGCGTTTGTAGCATTTTTACGAACGAAGACATCCGCTCTGCGAGCGCCTTTTCAACATTCAAATCCCAGTCGTTCCATACTTGCTCTACGCAAAAACAAATAGAAAACAATTAAAACAATAGGAAACAAAGGTTTAATTTTAGAGAATTTGTACTTTGTGCTTGAGTTGCAAATTTGTACATTATTTAGTTCCTTTTCGCTCTCCGTTTTGGGCGCAATGACTACTAGTTGTTCTTAACTTTTCTTTTTCTTTTTTTCTTTTTTTTTCAAAGGTCTTTTTCAAAGGCAATGCAAGGCTTTACGATTGGCCAACCAAAATCAGATTTGTATTTCTGTTCATAGAGTTTTAAGCATAAAAATAAAAAATTATTAAAATTTTAACAAGTTTTAACAAATTTTAACAGTTTTTGTTGCGTGCGAAACGTTCTGTGCTTTTGCTCTAATACTCTAATAAAAACGCATTTTTGTAGTAAGAATCCATGCTAGCTCCCTCGGAGTAGCCCTGTGGTGTAAGTAGAGAGGAAAGATAGGACACGACCGCCTCTGAAGGAAGGATTTATTGAATGTGATATCTACAATATAAGCAGCGATAAGCGCGAGTTGAGAGGCGGGAACAAAATAGAGAAGAGAGATAGGCGGGGCTTAACAATGGGAGAGATAGAGGAGGAGACATCAGAGAGATAGAGAGAGGGAGAGAGAGGGAGAGAGAAGCTCATGGATCGAGGTCCATGATAGAATCTGCAGATGTTGAAATAACTTGTTATGTTTCTCTATTTTCCGTATATGTGCTACAGATAATTGAGTAGTTCTTGCACTATAACAGCATTCAGACACATTTTTGCTGGTGAGTTGCCATTGCGATTACTAGGAGTAGCTGTATATCTCCCAAGTTCAATCAAACGAGAATCGCTTTCAAGAGTTTCACTTTGATAGAAAATTTTATCAAACAGCGAACAACTGATATTTTTTAGCTCCTGTAAACAAACCAAAAATTCTCATATTTTTTGCAAATAGCTCGATATTTAAATAAAGTAGGATACTTGCTTAATGAGTTGTTCAAAACCGTTAAACGCATGGTTCTGGTACAACTTCTTGGAGCACATCATCAATTTTTTGGTAATTGAGCACATCAACTCACTCAACAAATACAAATAAGCTTTTGCTGCGTTTGCAATTTTTGTAAACGTATTGAGACACTTAGTAGTGACAATCGCTACGTTGAAGTTGGAATCAATCGGCGTTCCTTTATATTTCAGATAGATTATCTTTTGTTATACATTTTTTGCCGATTGCAATCATCCTCATTGAGCGTTGAGTTGTGTAAACAGTTTGGTCCTTAAATGATGCAAAGTAAAAGTAGTTCTATTTCATGTGTTCTAAGAATGTAATAGAAACTCGGTTTTGATTTTAAGACGGTGAATATAGGCATGTATACGCTATTTACCATTCTCGCCACTTTGTATAATTTTCTTTGTTCCAATGGTCAGATGAGCTTTTTAAGCTGAGAATACCAGCCAATACTAGAGATTTTTCAGTTTTTTTTTAAATCTAAATATAACAAAAATAAGAGATTCAAACTTTATTCATTTTTTGTCCATCGAACTGCAGACTTTTCTATGAACAATGAGTCTAGAGTCTAGTCTAGACTGCCAAGCACATTTCGTTGTGAAAAACAACCATGAGCGCTTCAAGTACTTTAATGTTTTGTTCTGTTAAAATTGATTTCATTCCTGAATATTTTGGCCCACAGTTTCAACGAAAACCGGACCGTTAATTTGTGAAAATTTTCATTATAACAGGCGTTCGCGTTATGTGTTTTACGGCGCATTTAGTTGTTAACAATATTTGCCACTTCGTAGCAGATTCTGGCGCTTACTAGCTGTTTTTGTCTTTCACTTTGATTGCATTCACTTTGATTACATTGTCTTTGTTAACGTGCGAAGATTCAATCTGTTTCCGACAGTTTTCAATGTGAATTGTGCACTTTTCCGCATAAATCAGCATTTTCGGTATTGGTTGAAACATTATAAAATTGTCAGACTTTGGTTAGGTCAGACCTCAGATAAATTTTGATCTAAATTGTTGTTTGTTCTAATTCTGCTTGTTTTTTGCAAGTTTCGATTATGCCATTGCTGCAGTTTAAGACTTTGGTCAAGAAACATTAGCACTATTTTTGGTAGTTTTTGGTAGTAGCACTATTTTTGGTAGCATTTTTTAATTTACCTGTGTAACCGCAAACGAATTCGTATTTTTGTCTTTTTCAATAACAAGCAAATATCTTTCTTATATAAGAAAACCTCCTTTCAAAGTCTGTTTTACTTAAAGTGAGTCCTTTCAAGGCGTTCTTGCGTGCTCATTCCTCAAGATCATTGTTTGAAAGTTCTTTCCGATAATTTTTCATTTTTTTGAAAACTTTAACTTGAACACAATTTATGGATGCTCAAGTTGCATCTGATTTGTCAGTGTCATATTGACTCTAAACCTCTAAACTTTATGCAAGCAGGCAAATCGAACAGAAAAGAACGATCTTTTAGTGGTCGGTAAAAGAATAAGTTGTTTTGTTGAGTTGTTTTATTGGTCTATTAAGATTGATTTATTAAGACTGTTCTCGATTTATTTGACAATAAAACAAAGTTGAGTCCCAAAAGATTATTGAACTAGCTATTAGTAGTATCTACATTTCGGATTTTTGAAGGACTCTGTTCTGTTCGTGAAAAGAACCTTAAGGAAAGCATCCAAGATGATTTCAACATCTATTGGTAGTGTTAAGAATAAACAATTAATTTTTGTTCGGCAAGGAGACTCGAAAATCAGCATCTTATTGAGCATACTTGCCATATCAATTCGGTTAGGTTTTTCTTTTCTCTGTTTGTCTCAAGTTTCGACTGTTTTGTTTCCAATCGCGAAACAGCGAAAGAAGCTAAAGGCTGTTAAGGAACAGTTCTATTTTTGTATGTTTTCACAAACATCTGCTTTGTCTGTTTGCAGGTGACCATATTCGTTTTGTATGCCCAGGTCAATTTATAACCATCTTACCAGGTTGAATATCTTACTTTTTACTGTTTGAAATTTCTTTCACGATGAGGCTTCTCTTCACGAATTCTCTAACGCCAACAGTGATTTATACTTCTGAGAAGATATTCACGGCGCCATTTATCGTACTCATGCAACTGGAAGCACACAAAACAACGTGTTATTTTGTCTTTGCAATCCAGACACTACGCTGGTTGCTTTTTGAAATATCACTTTGATTTTTTTAGTTCTTGCAACATAGCAAAGTCCTGAACATTGTTATTTATTCACTTTTAATCCGGCTTAGACCAATGCAGTAAATTTGACTTATTCCTTACTTGATAAGACTTTATTTTTGAGAGATCGAAAGCGGTGCCTTGGGTTCCACCTACAGAATACCGCTCATTCATTTTTTTTTTCAGTCTTTGCATACGCTGTTTTGCAGGAACCCTGAAATTGGGAACTGAATAGTGATGTGCATTGCGCCATTTTTACAAATAATTTTTGTCCGATGGGATTTGGGATTTTGTTTTGAGACACCGAACAGTGGAACTGAAAGAAAAAGAAGAGAAAATCATTTTTGTCCGGTTGATGTGAAGGAAATTCTTAAAATTGTCTTTATAGTCTTTCTTTTTATCGAAAGCAATCGTTTTAACTTTGGACTAAGTAGAACATAACAGAAAAAAGGTGATAGAACAGATGTGCCAAAGTAATAAACGCAGTAAACGCAACTTCATTCATTCAAATGAAATGAATGAAGGAAGTACACTCTCTTGTAACTTTTGGTGTTTTTGGGGCTTTTTTTTGGCTTAGTTTCAGTCCTAACTAGATAAAGCCATAATTATTTCAATCATTTCAATTAATTTCAGTTTTTTCTCTGTATTTTGCTGATTTTGCAAATTTTGGATCACAATGTTCATGTGATCCTTTAAAATTTCAGAACGTCCTTATTAATGATAAGGCTTTTTTAACCCCTTTTTTTCTGACCATTAGAAACCAAGCTTTTGTCTACTGCTAAACGGTCAAATGATGATATTTTACCCTGCTTGCTGTTAGTAGACACAATAGATCACACTGAGTAATTTTTGTTGACGAGCTGCCCCAAACTCATTTTTGTCTAACGGTAGAGCTGACGCCGAACGAATTGTCTAATGCCAACAGTGATTTATACTTCTGAGAAGATGTTCACGGCGCCATTTATCGTACTCATGTAACTGGAAGCACTCAAAACAACGCTTTGTTTTTTTCTTTTCTGTGTCTTGTCCATGTTGCAATCCAGACACAACGCTGGTTGCATTTTGAATCATCACTTTTTGTTTTTTGATTTTTGTCAAAATTTGAAAAAGTTTTTCATAATGTGTGTTCCTAACCAATACTGGCTTTTTTCATTTTTTAAGTTGCTTTTTGAGTGCCCATTTATCTTCCTCAACTACAACAGCACGTTAAACACGAAGCAGGATTTTTTTGACGCGAGGACGTACGAAATGTAACGTACCGCGTTAAACAACATTTCTTCACTTCGGCTAAACGTTTGGCTACAACACAACTAAACTCAACGGCTACTAAAACTTTTCCTTTCTGTTGCAAATTAACATTTTTGTTTGTAACTCGTCTGACAACAAGAATTGAAGATGTCTTTCGGAAGTTTATTAAGGAAACTTGTCTGCGTAATCTGCGTTGTCATAACCAAAAACTTCAAACATATTCCTAAAGGAAAAGGTATTAAAGAAATGCACAATGTTGTCCTTCAGCAATTTTTAAACGGCCGACATATCTTGTGTCTGTGGTGACGTTTTTTTAGTTCAACACAACACCGTTACTTTTAAATTTCTACATAACAAGCTAGCAACCCTGGTCATTTAAGATTTACGGTTTCCACGCAAGCAACACGTTTTAAACTCATAACTAGCATTAACATATTTTTGTCCGCGTCGAGGTAAAGTTATATAGGTACGACAAAACAGGTTCGTAATGCTTCAATTCTATTTGCTCGATTTTGAAATTTTAGAAAAATTGGCGTACAAGTCATTTGTTACATGATAGTTTACAAATGTCTACTGTATAAGTTCGTTTTCGTTTTTTTTTTGGCTGGAGTTAGAACAGTTTGTAAATGACAGCGTGGAATAAACGTAATTAACAGTCACTAAATAGTTTTTTCAACGTCTTTTGTCCATCTTGTGCCTTGCGGCATAGTGTTGCTGTGAATGATGTGTGAATACTGAATCATCGTGTTTGCGGAAAACTGAAACCAACTAGGTTTTGCAGAATTCATCGTTTTGTTAAATGAACATTAAAGACTGTAACTTCATTCTTGGATATTGGATAGTCTTTTGGGCGAGCAAAAAGTGCAGAAAGTGTTTTAATTGGATCACTTGCTGAATGAATAAAATTTAAAACTCATTCAAACATGTAATAACATCTAGAGATCTGATCTTTTAGCCCTCTTTCAGCTTTAATAAAATTCAGGGAGTTTTAGTTTTGATCAGCTTTGCAAATCATTTAAAAGATTTGCATAGATCCAGTCAAACGAGAAAATTTTTGTGTTTTTGAATGCTCAACTTCCAGTCGTAAAATAGTCCACATTTAATTCGATAATCTTTCAAGTTTGGAATTTGAATCATAAATCTTCTAAAAAAATTTTATTTTTTTGGGAGCGAGACGTGGACCCACCACAAACATGGCCTAACTGCGTTATCAAATCTCTAATCAACACGATTATCTAAGAGTTTTTGGCTATAGAATTCATTTCCTCTCTTCACACAATTCTACCATTGTCTTTTCGTTGATCTTGCTAAATCTGAATTTGACGATTAGTTCAAAATTTGTTAAACAATCTAACTAGTTCGCCACAGAGCAAATCGTTTACAAAAGAAACAATTAATCATCTGAGCTGTAATATATGTAGGCTTTGTCACTTCTCTTTTTCTAGCTCTGTGCCGACGTTGCACATCTGTGAGCCGCCCGTATTCCGTCAAAACCGTATTTACGTTTTTAGGGTTTTTAGAATTTTAGTGAAATTTAAAAAATTGGATCTGAACTGCTGGTAGATCTCATCAGCTTTCATTCATTCTTAAATTCTGTTGTTGTGGTTTCTTTTCTGTTGATTACACTGTTAATGTCTGGTGACTCAGAAACGCAGGGACCCTCCAGCCAGTCAAGAACGTTGCAGATCTGAGCCATATTTAGTCAATTCTGCGTTACATTCATGCGTTCAATTCTCAAGCTGTTTTGAAATTTTCGTTCCTCTCAAAAACTTTTTCTGATAATTTTTTTATTTTTTGATTCCGTAACCGATTCCATGTGAAGTTTTTGAATCATTTTGTTCGGGTTGATTTACAATTCGTATTTGCAAAGCAGTGTTGGTTGAATTTTGAGGTTTCCGTTTTATTTTTGGCTTTTCGACTCCAATCGAATATTTTTTTCATTTTATGTATTGTTCGAAAGATCCATTTGAAACCTAAAAGTGAAATGTTATACATAGTGACAGTAAACATTTTTTGGCTTTGTCAACAGACACAGACAGGCCTCATTCACAAGTATAAAAACATATAGTTACGTTTCTTACTCCTGCATTTAGTCTGAGCAAGCGGAAGTCATTACAGTCCGAGCACAGCAAACTTAAGACAACTCGTCGATTTATCAGGCGAATCAGATTTGCAGCAAAACTGACGTTTAACCTATTTTTCATTGATTAGTCCACTTATGTTTCAAGTGCTAAAAGATCTAAATTTGAATGGACACTAGTGTTGTGTCGAATATCTCATATTTTTAGAATATTGCAATATTTTAGAATATTTTAGAATGTCGCGTTTAACAGTAATTCAGGCTTGATTATCCGAAGTTTCATCAAAAGCATTTAAATCGATTTTTGAGAAGAGTTAATTCGTTTATTTTTTGACGTTAGCTCCCCGTTGGATGACACTGTCATTCCAAGAAGGTAGAAAGTCGATCTGAGCCTTTTAAACGTTGCTATTTCAGATGAATTTACCAGAACTAGATTAATTTTTGCTGTCTGATTTATTCGGATAGCTTAGACATCACGGTTGTCGATGGCATTCTTCGGTTTGACCGCCCAACTTAAAAATGGACCAAAGCGTGGAAGCGATTCAACCAAATCAAGTCATAATTTTTGTGGTGGTCATCATCGTCTTTGGAATGTGGTGGAATGTAACATTTTTGCAGAATGCATGAAAAAGTTAAACTTTCATTGATTTTTTACTATATTGCTTTCAATCAGGCCGGTCTATTGAGTTCTTTTGCATTTTTGGATATGACCTCAAAGCTCCAATAAGATGCCTATGTCCCATCAGAGATATTTCAGCAAGAACCCAAAATAATTTATATGAACATCAACACAAGCAAAAAGTCTTCCTCGGTTTACATTTTTTGTACTTTATACTTGTACAAAAAACATGTACTTTATGTTTGAACCACCAAAACAAGTAAAACCATTTCTGAACAAATTTTATTAAAATTTTAACTTTTTGTGTAGTTGTTTTGTGACAACTTGAGTTATTACTTTTACAACTTTAGTGATTCTGCTCGTTTTTTTTGGTTGCAGAGCTTAACATCAACATTTAGGGCATTTACAACCATTGTTTAGCCCACAGACTTCTCCTCAGAATGGAATGCTGACTTTTTGTATTTATCGCAGAGCTAAACAACGAGTCAACGCTGCTTTGTTTTTTTGTCCTGGGTCGTTTCATCTCTAACAACGGCAAAACAAGTTAAGTAGATATTCGGTTACAGTATACTCACAGTAGAGACCGTGACATGCACACTGATACAGATTTTATTCTTTGAAACAAAATGATTAGGTGGAGATGCCTGGAATTGTCAAGGTTAGATAACCTTTGTTGGCTGCAGATTGGCATCAATATTTGCTTTTTTTGTAAAAATCGAGGAGTTGCACTCGCTAAAAATTATTTTTCTCTCAACTACGGCTGGTTTATGACGTCAATTAACGACATAATCGAAACTTGCCCAAATAGGCTTTATCTCTTTAAGGTGCCTATGTCCCATGAAGGATATTTCAGCAAGAACCCAAAATCATTTTCATCTTTGCATTGGATGCACCTCTACTCCTGGATCAAAGATTATTTGGTCCTTCGGAAGCCACTTAACATATGGACAAAGAAGGACTTAAACGCTGTTGTTTCGTTCAACATATGGAATTAGGAATTTGAAACATATAGAATTTTTGGAGTAATTCCCATTCAGGGTAATAGGTTCAGGGTCTTGTTCACCAGCTCACCAGTTTTGAGTTTTGTCGTTTTTGGATTCGTCACGTTCATTTAACTACGCCAAATGTTATATTTCAAGCGTTTATTAAATACATATCTGTCTATGGAGTGCAGATGCCAAGTTTTCATTTTAGCTTTGTATTTTGCATTTTATCCGCCTTTTCCAAGGTAAACACATGATTATCAATTTTTTGCTTATCTTGGTACTGCGCTGCCGCTACAGGGCATTTAGATTCAAGTAAAGCTGGCGACCCCTTCTACACAATTAAATATTGATCATTTCGGCATAACGCGGAATTCCAATGATTATGCATTTTTGAAGAGCTCCATGGCAGTTGTTTTTTCTTTTCTACATCTAGATTAAACTACGCACGATAAGTGAAGCGGCGGTGTGCAGACAACTGTTAGGTATTGACATTTGAATGTCATACTTGATGTTTGGTCCTGACACGATCACCCTGAGGTGATGCTCTGGCTGAGTATCATTAGGCCGCTGTCGATTAGCGTGCAGCTAATCGACCTGTGTTTCGTAATACTCGATTGTTATTGTTATTATTTTGTTACGTGATTTACGTGTTGTAAATACAAGGTTTAATTACCCAAGTTTGAGGTTCCACGGTGTCACCCCCTGTCGTGTCGTTCACTGCCACCTGAGGACACGTCAACAACCCTATGTGAAATGTGTTCAGGTAGGTAAGATCAAATATCTTTGATCAAAGAACAATAAAGAATCAGAGTTTCCGTCATTTTCATTCTTTAACATGTAAGTTATTTTTGTGCAGTTACGTTCTAGGTTATTGCTGTTGGACCGCTAGTAATACGTTTTTTAAATAAAACGAACAGTTCGAGTTGACTGTTCTAAGCCACTTTTCAACAATTTTTTACTTTTTTGATGCGAATCATCACGTCCGAAACAGTTCGAAGTTTGAAATTTTCGTTTTGGCCAAAACTTTTCTTAAATTATTTTTGCCTAACAGCTTTACTGTTTTCCGTCTACAATGGTAGTGCTCAAAAGCGAGCTTATTTTCTAGTTACACCCGCTGATCCACGCTAGTTCTCAATCCACGATGTTCTGTGTCACAACTTTTCATGATTATTGATTTTTGGATTCAGGATCTCGAATCTAAAATTAGATTTACTTTGCCGTTACATTTTTGAGGATACCTTACTCGCTGATGACTTGATGAGACTCGCTCTCATTAAATTAATGAGGAGCACAAAACAATTTCAAACTGTTTTGTTTTCGAAACGCAAGCGTTACGTCTTCAACAACTTTATTCGCTCAAATATAGCTAGGTTTTTTTGATCCGCTCGATTAAATCCTTAATTTTTTTATTCTAGTTTTGCCAATGCTTAGCAAGGTTTAAAGCAACGTTTTTATTGTTGAAAACATTCAAAGAAAGCCACAGTAAACGCACATTTTTTGAATTACGTCAACTATAAAATCTAACATGAGGCTATTAATTTTTTCAATCTTTTCAAATAAATATCTAATAATTATTTTTGCCCGTTGTTTGAGTAGCATACAAGTAATTGAATTTTTAACGGGAACACAGCTGAAAGTTTTCGATATTACGTCCTTTCTACGAGCACAACAGTAAGTCGAATGCTAGCCGTTTTAGCTGCTTTACTGATATTGAAAAGTGTGATTTTTTTTATTTAACTGTGTTTGATCTTTTGTTAACTTTAATTGCAGTGTTAACTTTTCATTGCAGAAGACCTTCGCTGCCTTGTTGGTTTTGTTGGTATCATCACGAAAAACCTGAAAAAATAAATTTTTGAAACCCGCAACTGGATACGTTTTCGTGCCTATAATCTCAGGGAAAACTCTACTTTTTATTTGAAAAAATCTATATTTTATAGATTTTTCTAATTTATCACATTTTTGGTGGAGGTTGTTGTGGTGTGGAACATCGCGGTTCATTTTACGCGTTTTGGTCATTATAGCAACGGGTGCATTTGCAGTTAGCTGTCTGTTGTCCTGTAAAGTTGATGCAAAGCTACAAACTCATTCATTTCATATTTTCCGCGAAACGCTTGTTATTGCGTTCTTGTTTGACTGCTTGGAAGATGCAATTTTTGTTGCTGAAAATCGTTTTCCAACTACGGACAATTGGATTTTACACTTTCTCATCTCAACTTTGAAAAAATCTAACTCGATGACCTGATTTATTGAATGCAATGCATCAAACAAATAGTCCAATTTTAAAAGAACAAATTGTGGAGTTTCGCAAAGTCACGACTCCATTTCTTCTGAACGCTCAATTCCTAAAACATCAATCTGTTCAGCAAAACGTCAGATTTAACTACTTTTGCAATAAAATCCGCGATCAACCGCAGTTCGCTCTCCTTCTCTGCCAGTTCTCCTTTTGTCATGGTTAAATTTTCACGAATTTCGGCGGCTTTGAAATCAAAGCGAATGAGATGGTCTTTGAGGATCTGAACAGAAAATTCTATACATCAACAATAGGGAATACAATTGACCTTGATTCCATTAGCGCGGCTCTGTGCCGCTTGTTCCAACAACGACTCGATTGACTCCTCCATGAGCTTCACATCAACACGAACGGCGAGTTTGCTGATTGCTGCTTCCTTCTCTGCGTCGGTCACATACGAGGCGCGTTGAATGTTGTCACGGTGGTGATTGTGCTTTTCAAACGCACACAGACCGCACAGAGTCAACTAAAACCAAGAATTTCGATCTCAAAGTTTTGTTCTTACTTGACATTGAACGCAGCAAAGAGCGTTAACTTCTGGTATTCGCGTTCGGCAGAAATGGCAGCTTTGTGTTAGTCGCGTCATCGTCTGCCATTTCGGAATTCGTTCCACAATGTCTTTTTCGTACAAATTCACAAGAATTTTACTATTTGGCCTACCTTTGAGTGAATAGTTCACCGGCAGATACTCGCCTGATGCGAGGCTAACCGCTTTCCGGCAAACGGGACACAAAATGGTCTTTTTTCCACTTTTCAGCGGAGCAATTTCAAGCATACGAGCTTCGCATTTTGCACAAATCGAGTGGCCGCATGTGGAAAACACTTTTGGGACGTCAAAATCATCAAAACAGACCGGGCATTCGTGGAATTTGCTTGATTGGGGCGATGACAATGAATTCTAAACTGTTTAAATTACAATTCAGTTAGCAAATAATTGAACAGAGACAAAACCTGATAGCTGACATCCATTTTGTAGAACCACGCCTGATTTTTGAGAAAATATGAGAAGTACACGAATATAAGTTTAGGAAAACACCGCGCTAAAGCGTGTGACGTGTTTTGAAGAAAATCGCAAAGTGAGAGACCGTTTATGCTACTTTACAGCCGATTGTACGTCCCGCTGCGTTTCGCTTTCTCTCGTATATTCTCAAGGTCATGTTAGGAGCAAAATGCAGTCAGAAATCAATAGGCGGGCGGCGATCGGCCAAAAGGAAAAGGAATTAGACCTGGGTCGTCAGTTGACACATAAGTAATAGTTAGATAGTTATTTTTAACGCACGCATATGAGGTCTCCATAATCTGAAAGTACAAGCTACCGTCTAAATTAGAGACAAATGATGAAGGTCAATAGAGTCTATAGCTGCTATGTGTAACGACCAATGAGAGCTACTTTTATTTTACTTTGTGTGTTAAACTCTCAGTCAACTGGGTTCTCATGAAAACACCACATTTTAGTCTGATGAGCATTTTTTGCAGTTTGGAACGCAGCGTTTTTGCTGTTCGACGACTAATTTTTGCCTTTCTCTAGCCAGAACAACAATCGTAGGCAGTCTATGTCGAGGTCTATCACTTGCAATTGAGCTCAATGATTTTCATTTTTGGAGCAACATGCTGAGGCGATGCAGGAGCGAACATTTATTTCTGCAAGCTTGTTTCGCTCCACTAACTCTAGCTCTATCAATTCAGTATTTATTTGTGGTCAGAATACAGCTTATAATGTGTGTTTGTGTGTTGGCGGCCATCTCTGCGCTTACAAATTTCGAAATCAGTCATAAACAAATGTTCTATTTCAGAAGTTGTGCTGCTGTACTACTCACACAAGTGAAGTTTTTTGGAGGAAAGTCATCCAGATCGCAGTCATCCAGATCGCAAAAATTATTAATTTTTGCAATTTTTCCCCCGAACACTGTTTGATGAGGACTGAACGGTGAGCACAGCACAAGTTCTGCCAACACAAGCTCCGTTTTATGAACTTTTTTGAAGAAAGTGAGTCCAACATTGTGATCGATATCGATTTAGATATCGAGCGGTTCAATTCATCCTTTGGCTTCATTCAGCAAACCAATTTTTTGTGTAAAAATCAAGTGATCGATTTCAAATAAGCGTTTCTTTAAATAAGCGTTTGCTTACATTGCTATTTTTTGGGACGGTAAAGACGTTTGCATTTTTGTTTATAACATTGCAAACACTGAACGCAGAACGTAGAAACTATGTTGTACATAGTTGTTGGAAAAGTTGTAGGATGATTTGCCTACACTCAGCAACCGTTCAATTTTTGATAAATCGGAAGCTTTGCACTTTGGTTTGTGCGCAAAGCTGGCTAATTTAACTAACAACGGGTTAACTACAACTCGGTACACAGATAGTGAATTTTGCACGGTGTTCAATACAAAAACCGCATTTATTGTAGTAATTTGGTATGCTGCACGTTCTATTTGCGTTTTATTTGCACGTTCATGTTATTTCTGATCAGCGCTTCTGCTATGGTTTTTCTTTTGTTCAGCTATTTTTTGAGTTCTTTAGTGACTTTGGTGCCATCGGAATCCCACAATCATACACAAAGTTCTCAGATTCTTCCGGAGAACCGTTCTTTTTTAAAGATTGGTGCTCGCACTCTAGAGGGTGTTCAAACAGACCTCGCATTATTGCGCATCGCTGATCTGTGCAAAAATAATCTGGTGTTGCTCTGGTTGCTAAGCTAACGTCAGACGCATCTGTAAGTTTCACACTACAGCTCAAACAAATGTTGTTTCAATAAATTTTTCCATTTTTGGTCTCCCGGTCTCGTTGACCTTTTAAGGTTTTAATACAGTTGTTTCCTATTTTTGGCCTTATAAGGGGTTGCTGAAAAATTATTCAAACTTGCTGTTATTAGAAAGTTGGTGATTGTGACTGTTCGATCGGCTGCAGGCCACAATTTGTCGTCCGTCGCATTATACTAGCGCAAAAAAAAACATTGCTTCATTTGCATTTTCCGCTACTTGTACTGGCCGATTTTGTTCACAACTACATGAACACAACTTTTAGCTTTTAGATAAACCGAAATTGCGTTTTTGTTATTTTTTAGCAAATTTTCGTGAGTTTGGTATTTTGTCAATAAAATTAGAAAAATTATTAAAATTTTAAATGTTTATTCAAAAATTTTACATTATTAAATTTTTTCTTCTATGGTCGGATTCGTTTCACTGCTGGAGACACTGGTACAAAGAATTCGCGTAATTTTGCATTTTTGAAAAGCGTGTAAGTGTTTTTTGAGGTCTTGGTTTCGAGAAATGTTTCCTTACTTGTTGCTTACTTGATTCAAGAACAATTGCAAAATGCAAAACTGTTCTCTATTGAAATTCTCTATTCTCTATTCTCTACAAAAATCAACGCAAAAAGAGTGATTCAAGAGGGTTCTTGGATGGTCTTTATCAGTAATGTGGAGTGTTGCACGTTCTTGCTTTCTGATCTTCTTCTTCAATTGCCTTGTGCAATGAGCTTTTGCATTTGCAAACTCCGGATTAGCTCTGTTAGGCATGGCCTGCCTTCACTCACTCTCTAGTAAACGTAATATTTACCTATTTTCAGCAGCAACAGCATAGAACAACTTGCGTTAATATGCGTTAAACCGACTTGTATTTTGTGGTGGTTTTAACGCATATATATTCCTGTTTGGAAGTGCATACTGCATATTTATTTTTGGGCGGAGCATCGTTGTTCTCATATGTACGAAGTTAACGCCTCATATTGTTTATGAATATGAATTATGAATATCGATAAAAAAAGCTTTGTTATTTAGCTGTTTTTTGTCTGAACTTGGTAGATTTGGTTTTCCTTTAAACTAAATTCGCTTGATTAAGGAGCTCTTTTGGAGTGCTTGTTGAAGAGAAGAGTTAAGTGTTTCTTAGACTTCATTTAATAAATTAGTTTATTCTTGTCTTCGAAAAATAGGTTGGATGTATGAGTGCTTAAAGCACAAATGTCAAAGGCTCTATTTGATTACATAATTTTTGCAGCCGTGCATTGATAGATTCATCATATTGCAATATGTTTCGTGTTTCTACTCTTTGAACCAGTGTTTAACATTGTTTTGCATTTTACTCGCTTCGCAGTGAAATGCTTATAAGGCAACTTGCACTAAACGAAATTCAATGTTTGTTTTTTAACATTTTGTCTGTCTTCTTGACCAATCTGCAAGTCAACGAAAGTGCGGATCACTTTCCTCAAAGTGTAGCGGATTTTGTGGTCACAAACAGTACTTTCTGAGTTAATGCTTAATTGTAGCGTTTGCTGTAGGTGCTTTCAACACTTGCGCAAGGAACAAATTCATTTTTCGATAGTCAGGGCGCTCTTTAATTTTTTCATCCCTCCGACAGCCAAGAACTCTTTTTGTCTAAAAAAACAGAATTAGATGCTGAGCAAAATTTTTGTCAATTTCGGAAAAGACTTTTGAACGGCCTCAGAATAAATATTTTAGAACGGCAGCACAATTTCCCTTAAAACAAGGCTACACAAGGTTATTTTTGTTCTTCTCTCTTTGGCGTATGCTCAAAGCTGCTGAACAACTAGTTTTTGACATATGCGACATACAACCGTTTGTTCATTGTTCCGATTAAACCTCTCTCATCAACTTTGAAAAGATTTATTACCGATTTTTCCCGATATTAGAAAAATGAAAACGAGACTTTTTTCTGGTGAGTTCAAAACCTCTACGCAACACAACTGAGATATGTATTTCAATGTATCAAACTAATAATCTGAAGCTCAAATTTTTCGCTGTTATTATCAATCTTGTTCTTGCTCTGCAAGCTTTTCATCTATAAAATTAGAAAGAAGAAAAATGCCGAATGGAAATTTATTCATTTTTGCTTTTAGTTGTTTTACAAACAACTTCTTTTTAATTTTCGTTTTAATTTTCATTTTTTGGACAACGTTATCGACAGGGTTGAAGACTAACTAGTCTTTTTATCTGAACGAAATAAAGGGACTACTTGTCGTGCGCTACAGAGGAGAGGGGATCACATTTTTCCTCGATTTATTTACAATATCATCCCCGATATGTAGCATAAAAAAAACTCTTAAAAATGGTAAGGTGCACAAATACAGCAGTCAAACCCAGATCGTAGTGTTGGAAACATCGCGATCATAAGCGTTTTTTTTGCTCGAAGATTGTCCAGTTCCTCTACGCATGAACTGCATTTTAAAGTTTTCGTCTAGCACGAGTCAGCATTAACAACTCAGTAATATAAAAATGAGAATATTTTTGAAACTGGCCAATATGCACACCAAAATGTATAAAACAATTTTCATCAGATTTAAGAACATTTTAAAGTTAAGTTTTGGTTAAGATCCGACTTGATGCAATGCTCTTGTTGGATTGTTGTTTTCTTAAACGTTTTTGTAATACAGTTGTGTACAACATATCATTTTAGCAGACGTCGATACTGCAGATGCTAATAACAGAGAAAGTTGCACAAATCCAACAGTCTTACGGTACAGTTGATAACGTTGCAATCATGATTATTTTTTGTTGTCGTCTCCGGATGAAGTAATCTGGTTTGCATAAAGTTTTCAGTTTTGTAGTCTACGCTCGTGTCAGCTTTAATTAGTCAATAGTATAGAAAATACAATGGAAACCAAAATTAATAAATTGATTTTTATCACATTTAAAATATATTCTAAAGTTTTTTTTGGTTCGTGGTGAGACTTGATAGAATGTTGAGTTTTCGTTTCCGTAAACAATTTTTTAAAACAGGTTTGTTCAACGTTTCATTTTTGCTGTGGTTGAATCCATGCCATTTTGCTCATGGAAATAAATTAAAGACGAAAAAAAATAAAAACTATACGGTACAGTTGGAAACAACAACATTACGGAAGAGGACTGTTCCGCAAGATAGGTATGTTCGGAGACCGAACTGGGTGTTGAGCAGTTAAGTTTTGCATGTCTTACTTAGTTTCACACTGTGCACCTATTTGTACATCTACACTCGCTTGCTCTGAATTCCTGATTGTTGCCATAGGCACATAAGGTCATACTACAATTTTTGTGAACATTCTGTGGTGTCATATTCCTAAGCTAAGCACCACCATCTGTTACGTCAATACTTTAATATACAAACAGCTCACAAACATTCATTTAAAAAACATATTTTTTGTGATTTATTACTGAAAAATAACTATTAAGCTTTAATGTTTAAAGAACGGTATGTCTTAAACTTGAACAGATTCATAATTTTTGTTTTTTGCACGGGTGGATAGACCCGAACCCAATTTAGAAATTTAAGGTAATGGTTTAACTATGCTTTCATCATCTTTCATTTGATTGATTCTTTGAAATTCTCTTCTTTTACTCTTGTTGATGGTGCAAAAACAAAGGTAAAAGATCTGAAATTTTATTAATTTGCGTTTAAACGTTATCACGTTATATTGACGCTTGCTTCCTGCCTACAAGGGCAGCATCGGATACTGTACTTATTCGCCTGCTCAATGTTTATGCCCTAAGTGAGAACTAGCAAATTCATCATGTGCAGGATTTTTGATGAAAGTAGTTGTAGACTTGCTCCGCGACTTTTTCTTGATAACTTACGAATAAAATTGAAATTATGAATTTTCAAATAGTTTTTCAACTAAATAACGTTGCGCGCATTTTAGGAGGTTCCTGTTTTAAATCCGTGTTCTCGCAAACAATTGGATCAATGGGTACCAGTTTTTTTTATTTTTGCACCAAAATCAAGATTTGAACTAAGACCGATGCTTTAAGCCAAACACAGACGGACTGCAACGTGTCAAATTCCAAGTTTTAAGGCTTCAAAGATATTTTTGCTACCAGTGACGACGCAAGCTCTTTTTTTCTTTTCTTCTTCTCTTTTCTTTTTTCCCATATACACTAGGGCTTCACGGATCAATTTGCTTTTTCTTTTCATTGCTTCAGAAGATATTCAGGCAGTTCATACTTTGTTCGTTCTTATTGATCACGATTCTTCAAAAGTTTTTTTGGAACTTTCGGTCTCCTTCGGTGATTGTTTCACGACTAGTATTCAAAAGTCTTTTTATTCGCCACAGAGCTCAATTTTCATACCGTTACTCAGAAAGTTTAATAAGAGGCTATTCAACGTACTGCAACTGATCGGTTGTATGTATTTTAGTTTTCTTTTAGCAAAAACTGATTTTTAATTTTTTGCAAGCCTCGGCCATAAAAACATCTTCATTTAATGAAGGTCTTGTGTAGGCATTTTCGCATTGTGTAGACATTGTGTAGAAATCCACGGCAACTTAAACTTCAACTTTTTTTATTCAATGTTTATTTTTGATTGATGATTCGCTGTCCCTCCAACAAAATAAGTTGCACTGAAGGGAGCGACGCTGCCTTGGCTCACTTCAGACTGCACGCATCTGGTCGGAACATGTGAATCGTTAATATGATAGCTGTGAAAAGTAAGACATCCTGTCGTGTCAGTTCGTCCAGCTATTTTCTCTTCTTTTGGCTTCTTCTAACGTTTGATTTTCTTCTCTTTGTTTTCGTCATGATTGTAGATACTGTGAAAACGACTTTTATAGCAGCCTTGTTTGATATTTCAGCCTGTCTGTCGTTTACTGCTTATTCCATGACTCCCAATTGCGGTCCTTTTATCCGTCTAACGGTTCCTGATAAAAATTATTTTGTATTTTTTGATCCTCGCAAAAATCAACACAAGCACAACGTCTTCGTGCCTATAATCTCAAGGGAAACTCAACTTTTTATTTGAACAGCCAAAAACCGAATTTTTTTTAATAGATTTTTCAAATTTATTAAATTTTTGGAGGGGTTGTTGTGGTGTGGAACATCGCGGTTCATTTGATGCGTTTTAATCATTCTAGCAACGGGTTCATTTACAGTTAGTTGTCAGTTGTCCTGTAAAGTTGATGGAAAGCTACAAACTCATTCAGTTCATAATTTCCGTTAAGCGCTTGTTATTGCGTTCTTGTTTCACTGCTTGAAAGATGCATTTTTTTTTTTGCTGAAAATGGTTTACCAACTACGTATAAAGTCTCAATTTTAGAAAAATGTATACAATTACATATTATATTTTTGTCCGCAATGAGATTTGCAAGCATAAGTTGCACCTTTGACGCATACAGGAAGAGGTATCGCTGCTCTTAACGACTCATAAGCAACTCAGATGTTACCGATTATTACTTCGTCGATCTTGAGTCATAACAAGACATAACGTTAAGCTAAGAAATCATTCATGTAGAGCTCAAAAAATGCAATTCTGTGAATGTTTCTTTTACTCAGATTTCTTTGTTGCTCCACCGGGTTTTATTTGTCCAATCTGGGCTTTTACAAAGACATTTGTCATTGCTACCGTGTCACCTGTACAGTGGTCGCGTTTGTAACATGAAGCCAACGCTGTCAAACCAATTTCCTTTGCTTTTTTGTATGTAGGATCTTGTTCTGAACTTACTTCTGAGTTGCTCATGTTTAATTGTTTTTGAGTGATTCTTTTGTTTGTATGGCATTGAGTATTACAGTTTCTCCGTGAGCTTTAAGAACGACCCGAACACGTTTTAAACCCCGGTCAAAATGTGAATTACAACGAATAGCATGAGCGTTTCAGTTTTTCAACATCAAGTGTTTTAAATTATAGGAGGCTGTACATTTTTGATGAGACGAAACGTTGAAAATTGAGGTAAGAAAATCAGCCAGTGGTCCATCCACATGCCTGCAATTTAGATGATTTTTTACGTTTGCGTTCTTTATTTTAGTAAAAGTTAAACACAATATGGATGCACTTTTAGCATTTTGGAGCAGTTTAAAGTAAATTTATAAATTGATTTTGAAAAACCGTACTGACTTTTGGATTGATTGCAATTTTGGCGGACTCTTTATGTGTTTCGCTCAACAACAATATTGTTGTTCTTCGATTGAGTCAGTGCTGAGTATGAGTCAGTGAATCACTGCTGAGCCGCCAAAAAGATTTTTTTCCAAAAAGGTTTTTTTGATTGCGGCATCTGAGCGCGAAGGTGGCGATGCGATGTTTTCCGCTTTAAATCGGTACTGTCCAATAAGTTCTTTTTTTGGTTCTTGTTTTCGTACAACATCGTTTCTTTAGAAATCGTCTCTTTTGTATACTTTTGTATTTTAAAGATATAGGGTGAAAGGGTTTTCAAGTGATTAAACCAATTCAGCCAATTCATGTAATAATTTTTGTCGTCGTTGTTGTTTTTGTTTGCTGCGTGTTGTTCATTTAAATTGGGATACTAAACTCACGTACTTTATGATCATCTCGACCGAAAAACTGCTGGACCGAAATTTATTTGGCCCATTGGAAACAAGTGATTAATCATGAGAAAATGAAACTTGGTTTCTCATGGCGAATTTAGAGTTTTGAACAAAATCGGAAACTTTTTTTGGAATCAATTTTGTTAACGTCAGAGAAGATTTTTTTATTCGGGCATGTGCATGCATGAGGGCCAAAGTGGCAATGTTTGCTGCTTTATATCAGTACGGTAGAATGAGTTCTCTTGAATTTTTGGTTCTCTCTTGGTTCAAAATTGTTCAGAATTGATTTTTAAAACCACATTGATTTTGGCATATTTGGAGTTTAGTTTTTGGTGTATCATCTTTGAACCGTACACGAAAAGGTTGCTCATTAACTTATCTAAATCTAATGCAATAAATATTGGTCTGATTTGGGCCACTCTAAATCAGTACTTTCTATTGAATTTTTTTGGATATGTTTTTAAAGCAGGTTACTTTCACTCTCTGCATCCGCTTTAAATTGATCCAGCGAATAAGTCACTGGAACAACCACTATGGAGAACAACCACTATGGAGATGTCGGCCTTCCACCGCTTCGGGAACGCTCCGGAAGGCCTCCACGGCGCGATCAAGCTCCCCAGCTTCTGATTTTTAACGAGAAAGATACATAATAATAAACGAATAACAATTCATATTTTCAGCGCATTTATATTTTGTTAAGCGTCTCTGGAAGCCAAATCTCTGCCATTTTTGATCCGATCAGCGAAAAATTGGGCAATCATTACATTGGAGATTTTTGAGACTTTTACGCTTTTACGCTTTGACGCTCGTTTAGACACAGCTGCAAAATTAAAGACTTTTTTCCGTAGCATTTGCAGTGCCTTCAAACCTTCAAACATTCGCACTGGCTTCAAACAAGGTGCTTTTCGTTGACAACTGACAGCTGAAATTTTTCGTTCAACAAATAAATAATTTTTGATGCTTTCTCTAAGCTTGAGAACCCGCTTTTTGTTATTTTTCTAGTTGTTTTTGCAGATTGCTGACAAAATCAAATCACTTATAGTTTTGCATCATGTTCCAAGTCCTGTCCTTTCTTTTCCATTTGAATATGTACAAAAGTGACTTAATTTTTGTGCTTAGAAAAGTTCTACTGGCTTTCGGCCATCGTGATAACTGTAATGGTTTTTTTATTACCGAGCAAACCTCAGTACCATTGTACCACGCACCCAAAAGCTCATGTTTGTGAGTAGTTAAAAAAAAAAACGCGCATTTTTGGTCGGAGGCGATCACGTGAGTAGGTGGTGTCCTGAAAAGCCTGGAATAAGGAGCATGATATTTCACCCTGCTTGCTGTAAGTAGACAAAATAGTCAAACTGAGTAATTTTTGTTGAAGAGTTACCCATGTTTATAACTATACTGGTTCTTTAATTTTTTTGTCTTCCGGCTGACGCTGACGACTCATTTTTTGTCTTCCGGCTGACGCATACCGAGTTGTCTAACGCCAATAGTGATTTCTACTTCTGAGAAGATGTGCATTGCGCCATTTTTTATACTCAGGTAAGCACACAAAACAACGTGTAATTTTTGTCTTTGAATTCCAGACACAACGCTGGTTTATTGATTTTTTTAACTTCAGCTTGAGAAATCGCAAGCGGTCTCTTTGTTTCCACCTACAGCATACCGCTCATTCATTTTTTTCAAACTTTGCAAACGCTGTTTTGCAGGAATCCTGAAATTTTAAACGACAGAAATGCTGAAAAATGTTCTGAAAGAAACGGAAGTAAAAAAATCATTTTTGTCGCTGTGATGCAGTTTAAATAGTCGGTTAAGAGACTTTTGGATCAGTATGTTCTTTTCCATTCGAATCTCAACAAAAGTGACTAAATTTTTGAATGAGCAACAGGTTTAAGGACTCATAGTTTCTTTAATCCGTTTTTTTTTTATTTTAAAAATTTCACAATTTTTTATTTTATTTTAATCAATTTACCGTGCTCACGCAGTTTTCAATCGTCAGCACAAATTAACCTAAATATCGACTTTTCCATTGCTTTGTGTTTTTTTTTGTGCAAATTATTGAAAAAATCAATCATTTTTGATTTTCTCATTCACATTTCTAAAAAACTGAACTGAAACGGTGACAACATCAATGCTGTTATATTTTTGCGCCATATTCGTGGTCTATGTATTTTCTATCCATTCGAATCTCTACAAAAGTGACTTCTGATTTTCGATCATTATTTCTTTGATCCGTTAAGAAGCACAAAGTTATCGTGTTGCGAAATTGAAGACGTATTGCGGTTATCCCAGCGTAGGCTACCATTAGCTATATGTTTGCATAACCTTTGGGGAATCTGTACAAAACTGACTTAACTTTTGATCTCCGACCACTTCATAGTTTCTTTGATTTTTTTCTGATTTAAGAAAAGAGTAATTTTTTCTGAAATTGAAGGCGTATCTGCTATGGTAACACCAGAGAATCGGCCATTGTTATAACTATACTGGTTCTTTAATTTCAAAGCATTTTTTGTGGAGATTCTTGTCGGTTTAAAGCACTCCAGTCTGTTCCATTGTATTTTTGGTTTTCGGCATCGATATTGTGATACAAAAAAATCAGTAAAAAAACTGTCTGTGTCTAGTTTTATCAAACATTTTTTGACAAAGGACAAAGTAATCATTTATTCTTAAATAGTTTAACAAATGTTGCCATAATATGTTTTAATAATAAAGATCTTCTTTTTCATACATACCTTTGTAATCCAATTTTACCGTTGAATTTGTGCTTCAATCCTCCTTTACAAATTTTATGCAATTTTTTGTTTGATCTAGCTAGGATGATTAATTCTCACGTCAATTTCTTTTTTATTCTATTTTGGGTGTTTCAGGCGGAGTTGCCATCATTGAGCTTTTAGACAGAGAAGCTACGTCAAACAACAAGAATGCTACATTTTTGGTATTGACATCAAAGTGCCCTTGTTTTAGGCGAATTGTTATCTGTCTTTGTCTTTGGTTTAGTTTTTTACGCCTTTATCTAACAAATTCATCTCACTTAGTGTGGCAAATTTAGTGATTCTGCTTGTTTTTTTAGCTTGCAGTGCTCAGCAGCATCTTTTAGGGTATTTACAAACATTATTTAGCCGACAGACGTCTGCTCAGAATGGAATTGTGAGATTACTGATCGCAGAGCTAAACAACGAGTAAACAATTCTTTGTTTTTTTGTTTTGCGGTATCTTCATTAGCAATAACTGTGAAACAAACTATGAAGACTTTTGGTTGTCGGTTGTAAACGTTGTCGAGACCCTGGCGCGCACACTTGAACAGATTCTATTCTTGAAACAAAAGATGTAAATGCCTGAAATGGTCGAGATTGGATACCCTTTGTTGGCTGCAGATTGATAGAAGCACTTGTGTTTTGATGGGGGGAGCGCTTAATTGTATGCAGTATGCTGGCATATCTATGTTTGAAATGTGATATCAACTAGCATAAATAAAATAAATACAAGTACAACTTAGAGCAAATGTTTATCTTTGATAAATATATTTTTTTGTTTTTTTTGTGGTCAACTGGTCAATACCCGCACTTCTTGTGTATGAAGTAACGCGGGTTTTTTTCGATTCGTTTGAAAATAGAAATTCAGATTATTTTGTCGCATGTTTTGTTACCATTAGACAAGTTATAACATGACAAACTTTGCGACTTTTCTGGTTCCGAGCGGCGTTTGTAAATTTTGTTTGGGAACTTAATGATAACGACAACAACGACCGTAAGTTCGATGATGTTTCAGATCCATTTTTGTTGTTGAAATCGGCTGCTGTCATGTCGTTGTCATGTCTTTTAGCCGATTTACTCAGGAAATGATAGCTTATCCTTTCCCCAAGAATCTTCTCGAATTTGCCTTTCTTGAATCTCAAATTTGGATCTTTCAACATTTTCATACAAATTTTTGCGTTTTAGTGGCGTAGAAATGGCATCACTGTTCGATTTCTTTCCATTTGCGGTCGGATTGGACGCAATGACACATGCGCTTCTTGCTTTCATTTAATTTAGTTTTTTTTTGTCGGTTTCACGATTGAAGTTGTACTTCAATGCAAGGCTTCGCGAATGGTACATTGCTACGCCAAAATTCTAAATAATATAATAGTAAACTTTTCCATTCCTCTTTTTTTTCCACATTGTTGACAAAATCAAATCAGCCATATTTTTGCTAATGTTTGTGCACTTTTTCTCTTAAAATCGGTACAAAACTGATCTATGATACAGACTTTTTTATTAAATTCTTGACCTTAGGCTTTCTGGCCGCGTGGAATTGTCTCTGTCTCTGAGAAATCTACTTTAGACATGTTTTATTAATCTCAAATCAATTTTTGAAAAAGATGTGACCGCATGAAAGACCGCATGACCGCAAAAAGATGCTGACGATGACAAGGCCACCGAGAAGAGAGAGAGCCTAAGCGAGCGGTCGCTCTCGCGGCCGCTCCCGCGCCCGCGTCCTACCCTCGTTCGCGTACCGTACTCGCCTTGTCCTATTCTATGTCTCTTTATTGATAAACTGTGTTGTCGTACTATTCCGGACTTGGCCGCTATCACAAAGAATTACTAGGAAGTGAACTTGTTTACATCCAATCCAATCTAATACAATCCAGTCAATTATTTTCGCCTTTTAGTCGCTTTTTAAAGCTATCATTTCATTGTCTTTTCAAAATGAAGACACGGAGAAGGAGGATTCTTATGAAAACGCACAACTTGTCTAAGTCTAGTAAGGAATTAGAGATTCCTCCGGTGGCTCTAAGGTGGGTTTCCCTTTGATGTGTGTTGGATACCCGAGAGCGGAGAGTCTGACGACTTTATTGGATGCTCGCTCGGGGTCCGAAGGTCCCGAGTGATGATAATGCGCGCTTATATATCGGGTCACAGGGCGCGCGTCTGTTTGCTTTACGACATGGGAGGCGCGGAGGTCACACTCCGTCACAGTCTAATGCTAAAATTGTACAAACAACCGCGTAGTAGTAAAGCATTTTGGCTCGGTTGTCCGCATTGTAGTGCCCATTCAGTTGCTTTATTAGAGTCGTTGATACTCGAATATCGCAGAGCCAAAATAGAGAGTAGATTTTTGCCGGCGAGACGTTTCATAACAGGATCCGCTCTTGTAAAATTCTCTTATCGGTGCAAACAATAAGGTCTTCCGTTTGTCCACTGGAGAAAATTCCCAAAATAAAGTGCGTAAGTGACGGACAAGAAAAAAAAAGCAAATTGTGGCAAACTTTAGGAAATGATAGGATAGGGAATGGTTATTTCTTTACTTATAGCATGGAATGAGCAGGAACTATAACGGTTTTGAGCTGTTCGACACAGTCCGAACCGACTGAAAGCGGTATTTCATAAGGATTACTGGTTATATTTATATAGCTTTTTCAAACATGTAATAAGTTTCAACTTTCGTGATAATATATTGTTTTTTTTTTGCCAATAGCATTATAGCACTTTTTCCATTAGAATCATAAGTGATCTATTTTATTGATCATAGTGATCATAAGTGATCTTTGTTAGAAGTCGTTAATACTCTATCTATATAGCTGGTTATATGTATTTATATAGCTTTTTTCTTTCCTGATAATATATTGTTTTTTGCCAATAAATCGAATTTTCGCTTTAATCAATCTTTTCTATGTTTAATTTTTTTGCATTTATAAAAGTACAACAACGTGAAGACACACTGTGGGTACGTTCTTGGACCACAACTCAGTTATCTCCAAACAGACCATCAAATGTTAACGGAATCTTTCAATTGTTTTTTGATAAGAATGCAAACGAATTTAATCTTTAGCATTCAACTTGTAATCCTAATCGCCCATTCTAGTGATCCTTTCTAGATATCATACTAGAATTAAAACTACCAATAAACCGTTACTTGCTTGTATTTTTGTCGTTTATCAGACGTTTTTGGCGTTTATCAGACGCTTATCAATTCATCAACTTTGTTGGAAATCTTACATTTCATGTTTTTTTGGGAGTATGTGGATTCACCTTCTTCTATACTACGACAGCATGCAGAACAGCTTCTTCAAATCCAACTGTTTAAAGAGTTGCGAAAATGTTGCTCAAAACTTTTATTCTCCGGTTAATTGATTCTTATTTTTGGCTCCCATTGGAATTTTGTACCTTACCTTATCTCCGGTAATCAAATCTAATCTAAACCTCCGGTTTCAAGAATGCTTTTGTTTCCAATGACCATCGAAACTCTAAAGCTTTCTTTTACGCTCTCATGGGTGCTCTAACGGTGCTCTTTGATTTGCATTTTGTCTTCTTCGGGTTGATTTGTAATTCTTTAGTATGCAAAGCAATTTTAGTTGAATTTAGCGGATTTTTTTTATTTTTGGCTCAATTCTCCATACCGATCGATTCGTGTTTTCAACTTTTTTTGCATATTTCCATAGAAAATTAAGAGATCCACTCAATGTAATTTAGATCCGTTTTTGTTATTGAAACTGGCTTCTAGACTGCCTTGAGTCTTTGTCCTGTCTTATAGACGATTTACTTGCGTTCGAGGTTATGGTGACCTTTCCTAAATCTCCTCTTATTGTTAGTTCCACGAGAATCCTTTCGAGTTTGCCATATCTCTTTACATTTTCATAATTTTTTGCGCTCCAGTGTCAAGAAGTGAGATCTTCCATTTGCGGTCGGACTGGACGCAATGACACAAACGCTTCTTGCGTTCATTAAATTTTTTTTGGCGTTCAACGCAAAGCTTCACGAATGGTACTAGCTAAGCCAAACTCATGTTCGATTTACTGTTCATTGAGTTTTAAGCATGAAAATAAATAAATTATAAAAATTTTAACAAAGATTTAATAAAACAAAATTTAATAATTTTGGATTTTTGGTGGGAGGGCGCTCCATTTTTTTGAACTGGCTACTTCTAAAAGATGTTGTTTCTTGGTGTGTTTTTGCAACACGTTGAGTTGGCGGGAGTAGGCGGAGCAGTTGATTATTATTTTGGTACTCTATTTGTATCAATTAATTTCATAATCCGAACTGATCTCATTAATTAGAGCCCGTATTTCCAGCCTTATCAGCTATATCTAAAATTTCATTTCATCGTGTTTCTCTCTCAATTTTTGCATTTACTGAGACAATTGTTGGAAATCCTGACGAGCTTGCCTAGTCGTCTGCGATAAGTCAAACGAGAGTTTCTTTCAAGACTTTTTAATTTTAAAATGAAATAAAAAATGAATTTTAAAAAGTTAAAATTTTGTCCAATTTTTCAATTTCCCGTATATGTGCTACACATGAAGTATCACTTTATCAGCAATCTTTGACCTAAAAAGTGTAATCCTAGTGCACTTCTAGATTGTTTTAAGTTCGGGCGTGCAGTTCTCTTTACACTCTTGATAAAGTTCTGGCAAACGGAGATAAGCAAACTCACTCAAGAAATATGAAAAGCAGGTTTTGTAGACTTGTATTGACAGCCAACATTTTTGTTTATTCAATTTACAGCTTGCTTTGTATCGTGTAACATAGCCGCTCTTGTCTTACTTGGTCTCAGTCTCTAGTGCATTGAGTAGTTTGAGACAGCCGCTTCCAAGATTTTTTAATGTCTATTGGTAGTGTTAAGAAGCCAAATGTACAACGAATTTTTGCCCGGCGACGGATCCTTCATCTCGTATATATTTTCAAGGTCAAGTTAGGAGCAAAACGCAGTCGGCAATCAATAGGCGGGCGGCGATCGACCAAAAGTGAAATGCACTAGACCTGGGTAGTCAGGTAGTCCTTTGATTCATTTTTTGGCCGGCGCATTGTTACACAATTCTATTTGTGATTTCTCATTCGCTCATTTCTTATCAACATTAATTTCGATGCTTTAATGCTGTATCAAAAAGATTGCCTTATGAAACGCAGCACCTTCCTTAAAACAAAACAAGATTAAAACAGTTATTTTTGCAGCATTACGTTGTTTTTTGACATATGCGACATATTATCGTTCGTTCATGGTTCCGATCAGACCTCTCTTATTACCGAGTTTTAGTTAACTAAAAATGAAAACGAGATTTTGCTCCTGGTGGGAACCTTTACGCAACACAACCGAGTTATTTCAATGTATCAAACTGAAAATCTGAAGCTTAAGTTTTTCGCCGTTTTCATCAATCGTATCCTCTGCAATGTGCACAGTTAGAATGTTCGCCGTAAAAAGTACACAGAGACTGCTGAATGGAAACTTATTCATTTTTGCTTTTAGTTGTGCTTTTACAAACTTTTTTTTACATTTTTGCTTGCAAGTTATCGACAGGGTTGAAAACAAGTCGTGAACGAAATAAAGGGATTACTTGTCGTGCTCGTTTTTTGCCCATGCATCGAAAGAAGACTCTTAAGTAATGGTGAGGTGCACAAACGCAGTAGTCAGACCCAGATGGTACAGATGGAATCGTGAGCGTTAGCACAGTGTTGTCCGAATCCCGGTCACCCCAGAATGCTTTACTTAACTGCAAGAAGAGTTTTGCGCTAAACTAGTTTACGAAATTAACAAACATTTAATTGAATTTTTGATTTTAGTTCGAATGCGGAGTGGAAGGAAGAGTCTCAGGAAACTTCAATTAAGAGCGATATGGTCTGTTTATTTACTGTAGGCACATGTCGCAATCTATGTCATATTTCTCATATTTTTTGTTCTCCGTTGTAGCATCCTTTCAGCAACCTTTATTCCGCATTTTTGACAATTAAGTGACCATTGTTATCATCATAACTCGTGTGCTTCTTTAAGGATCTACAAAACTATTGGTTTTTCAATATTGTATCTTTGTGGGCGCAAAAACTAGCCTAGAAAAGAGATTATTTTTCCACCTACAGGGTTTATTTGAGCATCATTTAAGTTTTCAGGAATATTTTTGATGATGTGTCGAATCGCCAAAGAGGTCGTCGCAAGTGTATTTTTGATTCTCAAGCAACCAACGTTTTGATTTATGATGAGAAGCTATAGCACTTTTAAGACATAGCAGCTAATTTTTCAGTTGGAACGTTAATACAGATGTTCTATCTTTGTTTGTTCAATTGCCAAGGTGTCGTTTTAAGGCAAGGAATCGCAAGGATTAAACTTAAAATGGATGATCCCAAAATTGCATTTTTTGATTTTGAAACCATTAGTTCATAGAGTCGTTTTAGGTGCATTTGTCATTTACACAACAACAGGCAAGTCAGCATCGATTCGCAACGATTGCAATTATAACAGCTTTTACACTGGACTCAGATTTTCAATTTTTTTTTTGGGTTTTGGCAATAAATCAACAAAATCTTACTGTCTAGTTGTTCAACCGTTGTGACATTCGAGAATTTAGTTTATCTTCGCACAAAAATTATAATCTACTCGTTCCAAACATGAAACCACACGATTGCTTCATAGGACTCTTCCTATTACGGTTTCATCTTCCTATAGTTGCACAAGTTAATCAATATAGCCCACATAGTTTTAGTTTCATTCATCATTACGAACATTGTCTATACTGATACAAAAAAAAAGTAGTTTTAACACACTTTTTGGTGTGAAGCAGTGAATGGCTCAAGAGCTAGCAGGACTGAAAGCCTGACGCATAAACTGCTAACAAATTATCAGAATTTGTATCCATCGGTGCTTAAAGTTTTCTTTCAACAAAGGTAGGCTTTATTTTTGATGGTGAAATTTCAACACTTTCACTCGGTCAATACTTCAATTTCCTTATTTATGCTGTTTGCATTTTCCTTATCTATTGCAATTCATTTGAAACTTGAAAAGGCTTGGCGTCAGTAATTTTTGCGTTTATTTTGCCGTAGTTTGTCGACGACAGTAGATCGCAAATATTCAGTTGAAATGAACTAGTCATAGTTCAATGCTTTATTGTGGACTATTCGATCACAATTTTCTATTGTGCATTTTTTTAGAGCAGAGAATCCACCGGCGCTTCTCTGGATTCCTTGAATGTGCTACACGCAGTCATTTACCAACCTTTCTTTGTTTCTTCATGAGACACCCATTTCGAAGTTAATCAAGAGCTCAAATAAAAATTATTTTTTTACACATTTGCATAAGGTTTTGTTGTTTAAGCTTCATAAAACAAGATTACTCCTAGTTCTTAAAGCAACGTTCTAACAACATTGGTTAGTTAAGATTTTTGAGCTGTGCAATATAGTCTATAAAGTCATGCAACACGCTCATAACTAGATTAAAAATTTATTGTACTTCACTGATAATAACTGATGCTTCGGCTTCGGACTCAAATTCAGCTTTAATTTAAAAACATAAAGTCGTATTCTCTAAACGAAATGAAGAAATAGCTTTTCGTGCAGGGGACAGAGAGACGAGCGTCCGTTTAGATTAGATTTTTGCAAATCCTTCGGCCACCGATTGAAATCAAACTTATACGCAACTTATCGGAGAGGCCAAAGGGCCAAACTCTGGTAGCATCAACTACGGATGAACTCGTGGTTTCTATGAAACTTTGTTGGCTATAGTGTAGGCGCACGAGTCAGCTTTACCTTCTGTATTCAGTAAAAACGATAGTAACAATTTTTGGACTTCTGAAGAATCTTGTTATTGCCAAACAAGCAAGCTTTTCTTTTACAAAAAAATAAATTACTATTTTGTTCAGAAAATTGAATACGTCACTTGATTGTTAATTCAGAGTTGAGTGCAACTGAGTGCAAGTCGGATTTTAATCTTTCTTTAGCTGCTGCTGCAAAACTAAAATTATTTTTGAAAATTTTGAAAATGAATAAAAGTATATCTAGTCATTTCTGCGCTTTTATACGTTCAATTTCTCAAGGTGATTTGAAATTTTCGTTTCTGGCCCAGAAATTGCCTGATTACTTTTGCTGATCTAACAGATTGACTGTGCGCTTATTCCGTCTACAATGGTAGTGCTCAATAACATTTTTGGTTATGTCATCGGTCACTTTTTCTCATTTTATATTACGTTTTGTTTCAATTACTTTTTTCATTTTTCATTTTAAAGCGCTGCAGAAATAAGACTCAAAGTTTGTGTTTTAATAAGTTGGAGAATGCTTTTTTTGCCTTTCATTTTGCGGCTAAAGGCCACAATTGAACTGCATTTTTGAAGGGAGAACTTGCATTTTGCTTCTGCTGTTGGTATGTGAAACGGTAAATCTGCACTCTCAGCATGTGGTCAGCCTCATTTTACCCTAGACACCCCGTGGTGTCGATCTAGACAAAAAACCTCGGAACTTGCACAGCACTTTGGTCAGAGTTCGTCATTAACGTGGGTTTTTATGTCATTCAAACAAAATACCAAGTCAATAAGTCAATTGCTTCATGTTGATCTAGTTAACACAATCAACGTTGTTTGAATTTTTTGGCAAGCGAAGCGAAGTTAGGTGTAAAAAGACAAGTGACTGTCCGGAGGATAAAGCAACGTGGCCTTTTAGTTTAAAAGAGTTTGACCTTTCTGTTGAACTGAGTGAGAGAACAGCTGTCGACGTCTCTGAACGCACTGGAAACACATGTTCTCATCGTCGGTTACGTAACGTTTTCTTCTTCTCTTGATTCATTCAATCAAAATGCTCGCCCGACACTTTGTTGCTCTCGTTTTCCTTGCAACTGTCGTCGTGGTTACAGCTGTGCCTATCGTGGAAATGGTCGAAGAAGGCAGTGTGGTGATCCGGAAACCCCGAAGGTATTTTGTTTTTGTTATCATTTACATAGATGTGGTTTTTAGCGTTCAAAGCATCAACATTAACCTACGTGCAAACACAAATTCCAACTACAACGTTCAGATCTCGGGTGGGATTCAAACGACGCACAGTGGGATTACTATGAGCCATTCTGTGCAACAAGGACAAAACGTCAATCGCAGCATCTCCTATCAAAGAAATGGCAGAGCGGAGAGGAAGGATGAGAGCATCGAAAGCTCTGAAAGTGTTGAAAGCCCCGAGAGTGTTGAGAGCCCGAGAGTGTTGAGAGCCCCGAGAGTGTTGAGAGCCCCGAAAGCGCTGAAAGCCCTGAGAGCGTTGAAAGTGCTGAAGAATGAAATTCTTGTCGATTGATGTTGTTGTTTGGTGAATGACCAGTAAAGCCAAATACTGAGCACAAAACTGTTTTATCGACTACCCACAACTTATTACAACACACATAAAGTATTTAAAACACTTCAAACAAAATATATATATTTTTTTATTTCTGCAAGTTTTTCTACTTTTAGGCTACTTGATTTTTCGAGTTCCAGCTTTTCGTTGTTGCAAAATCATGCAAAATCAAAGTGGATCTTGGACTGGTGGATTTCAACCGCTTAAACGGATTGATTCAGTTTGAAACGAAATGTCGCTAACAACCACTTGTTTATTTTGTTAGTTTATTATGGGCTTGTTTTGATTGTACAGACTTTATCCCGCTTTCCATTGCTAAGGCGAGTATATTGATGGACAATTTATCGTCGTCATTTTTGGTCGACAGGTTTGATGACAATTGTAGTTCAAATTGCTCAATACGGTTTTGTTTGGATAAGTTTTGGAGCTCTTGGCTTCAGAGACAGAGGTTAAGTTTAATAAATAAGATTTTTATAATAACGCCTATGAAAAAATTTATGAATAAACATTTTTGTTCGTTTTGCTTCTCAGCAAGGCTCAAATTGTTCTGAAGGTTCAGATTGTCCAAAGAAAGGCTCAGATTCTTCCGGAAATCCATTATTTTGATAGTTAAATTGTCAACTAATTCTTATTGATTCTTACAATTTCAAATAACAGACGGAATAACAGAAGTCAGATAACCGTAATTTTAATCTTAACATTTTGCGCTTAAAGCATTGATGATTACTGCCTGCATATTGGGCATCAGTTAGTCCATCCAGTCCATTCCGATGTAGTACGATATCAACAGCACTAGGACATTGTAAACTTGGCATTACATTGTTTTTTTGAGGCGGTTGGGTTACACCCGTTTTTGCCTAAAATCACTCTCTAACCGGACAAAAGCATCAGCGTAGAAGTTCACATTGAACCAAAAATGTTTTTTATTTCAAATTTTTTTTTGAGAACCGTCAAAATCATAAATCATACTACTCTCATCACGAATGTTGCAAAAATCATTTTTGACCTTCGTTGTCAGTTTATGCAGTTTGACGCTTTGTTTTAACTCTGACAAGTCAATCGAGATTAACAAAGGTTGCATTTTGGTCGTTTATGTTTGGCAACTTTTTGATTAATTTTTGCGCAGCTAGTTATCTCTTTTTTTCATTTAAATTATTCAAAAATTTCAAGGCAACAGTACATATTACATAAACAACAAACTCGCATTTTTGAAATTTTTTTCATCGATTTTTTGCTGAGCCAACAACCAAAAACTTTTTTATGTCTTAACAGCTACTGTAAGGTTCTCGCTTTGTCTAAACGATTGAAGATATTTTCGGTCATAGTATCTGATATCTGATTTTTTGATCTTAGTTCTTTGTGCTTCCAGTTCTGGCCCAGGCTTTAACTTCTCAGTAATAGCGAAATGACATTTTTTTAACTGGGGAAGGTAATTCAAATTCATAAATTCAAAAAACGTGCTAACATTTTATACCAAGTCCAATATAAGATCTTCTTTCAAATGTTCTTCCGTTATCCCGACACGTCACGCTCGATTTTTTGTTCTTGGTACTTATCTTCAGCAAGTGATCGTAATTTCAGAGTTTCGAGAGCTATGAGTGCAAGCTGAACGTAGTAAATGTTGTTTTGAGAAGAAATAATTCGGCGGTTTCAGTCATCCCTGTTACAGTAAAGCGGTTTGTTATTTGTCAATTCAATGCTCGAACTATTTCAGAGTTTGTAAAAATCTCGCGATTTGGCTAAATTACAGATTGATGTACCGTATTTGCTAAGTTTTAGCAATCAAAATTGCGGCTGAGACCATAACTTTTAACTAAATTGACAGCTTAAATACATTTTATTTTTGTGTGATGGCGTATCATGCAATTTCTTGGTCTCTACCATAACACAGTTTTCATTTACCTAAGTCTGCCAAGTAATAACTTTTGTTATTCATTTCAGTAAAAAATTAGATTTATCGCTAGAATTTGACGTTAAGTTCTAGAATTCAGACCATTTGATTAATGTGTGGTCGGGTTTGAGTTTTAAAAACGTTCTTCAAATTAGTTCATATTGCAGCAAAAATTGTTTTTAAATTTTATTTTTTTAGTTTTCAGACTAAGCCGTTGGGTTGTTGTAATGCGCCCGCTTTACTATGTCATAGAGAAAGGGAGAAAAGAGCGTTCTCTTAAACTAAGGTATCCTGAATTCAACAGTTTTTTGAAGGCGAAATTTGTTTTCCGCGCGATTTTTCACACATTTTCATTGTCGTTCTAATCGCACTTCTGATTGTAACGGAGATGAAGCACAGTTGTAGTCGCTTTGCTTCGGATCGATCTCGCAACTTGAAATCAACATGAACGACGTTCCCGCGCTCTTCTATGACGAAATTACCCAAACGTTCAGCCACAGCAACTTGGCGGTCCGCGCCGGCACACAGCTGGAGGGATTAGTTGGTAATGTTTTCGCTGAATCTCTCGAGAATGCAGCTTTTCAGTGTGTGAGCATTAATAACGGTCATCTGTTCCACGCGCAATTGAGTCTATTCAAGATGCTGCTGATCTCTAAACCGACCGACATGAACGAAATCAACGACATCACCGTGGAGAGCACTAACAGATACCACGGTCCACTTCTATGCAGCCAACGGAGAGTCATTCAACAATCTTGCGATCCTGAAGACGCTTTCGGCTATTACTCCAGACACACGGGTCTGCTTGCTGCTGGATGCCGCAGTTGTGAGCGTCGAAATGGAAGATTGGATTGAATCGATTCGATTTTGTGAATATCTACGAATTGGCGCCAGATATCCTAAAGCTGTAGACGCGTTGGTGCGCCGGGGGAGTGTGCAATGCGTGGACTTTTCAGAAAACGGCAAAATCAGCGTCAAATCAACAGATTTGCTTTTGGAGTTGTTCAAACAGAACCAATTCTGTGACGCTATCTGTGACGATATTTCGGCGTCTAGCTTGCAGAAGCTGATTGATGACTGGAGCGAGAACACGTTTTCTATGGTGGGAAAAACGCTCAGCTGTCGACAGTACGTCTCGGCTCGGGCGTACGGTTTTCGAAAGTGCACTGACGAAGAGGAACGCTACTTTACGCTCTACTACCCGGTGCACAAAAGCGTTTGGGACGCAGAACGCAACCCGAATAGTGGATGGTTGTCGTTTCTAGACGATTTTGTGGATTATTGGACGGAAGCGTATAGCAAGTTGGTTTTGAGAAGCAAAGGAGGAGAATCGGCGATTTATTGTTTCCTGAATGTACACTACGAGGAGCACAGAACGCTGTTTTTCTTTGTTTAGACGGTTTCTGATTGCCTGATAACGTTCATTGTGATAGCAATGCTGCCCGAGCGCAGTTTTCAAATTGAATAAATGGCTTTTGTTTTGTGTTTTAAATGGACAAACGAAGGAAGACAAATTGACGCCAAGAATCTGTTAAATGGCTAAATTTGTGGTGCCTGTGGTAACGTGCTTAATTGTTTACAATTTTTTGTTCAAACCACTCCGACTCTATCACCAGCTGCTTTTTCTATTTCGTAATAAGTTGAAAGAACAGGTTTTCTACTCTTTTAGTTTTCTACTCGTTTATATTAAAAGCGATATTTTTGATTAATGAGAGTATGCGCTGTCACTCCAACAAAATAATTTGCAAAAAAGCTCAATTCAGTTTTTTGCGCATTGACACCATTGTCAAGTTCATTGTTTGTTTATTTTTTGAAGTGTGGCAAGGATCTGCAAGTTTCTTTTCTCTCAGCACTCAGCATGAAACCGCAATTTTTTTAAATTTTCAATTTTTTGTGGAAGATAGGCAAATTCACAACAATAAATTAGGTTTTTACAAAGCAGAACTATTGTAATGTTATTGTTGCGCTGTTTTGTGGAAATACTTCGGATGGTCAACATTTTATATCAGTTTACTAAAGCACTTTGTCCAATTGTCGTCCATTCTGTTAGTAATCACTTTCATTCATCCAAAACTCCATACACATTCATAAAAACAGTGCCGCGTTTCGTTAATGAATGTCATTTCTGAGCAAATTTGTGTCATTAAATTGAGCTAAAGGCTCGAGCCACGGAATGATTGGTCAATTGAATTTTTGAAGCTGGGTGATGAAGCTTATTCTCGTAAAGCAGACTGATCATTTTATTTACAGTAAGCAGTTGTCATACAGTCTGCTCGTTTGCAATCTATTTCATATTTCCTATCGGATTTGTGCGATTTGTCCATACAAGCATACATACTCAACATTGTAAAGCATTTTAGTTAATTTTTGTCAATTCTCCAAAGTCTTCAGATTTCAAAGGTCAGAAGCAATGGGTAGCCAACTAGTTTTACGGCAATGGTTCACGTCAATTGAACACCTTAGTATTAAACGTGATGTTGAAGTGTTGAAATTTCTATTGCTTCAAAGTGTTGTCACTTTTAAACGACATCTTGTAACCGTGTCCTGTGATTGGCTTTGTTTTTTTGAGTTTGACAATAGCACTACGCTTAAATTTGTACCTATCGTGCTAGCAACCTAGCCATTATAAGAATTTTAGGTTTCCACGCCAGCACCTTACCGTACTTAACGCAACTGGTCATGTTCTGGTCATTTTCTGTGCAAAACAAAGGTTTTTTTTATCATTCTGCCCTTTTTTTTTAATTCATCAAAGAGTCCGAAATGACACAACTCTTACTGTATTGATGTGCGGTTATGGTCTGGTTTGACTGGATTGACTTTGTAAATGTTTTTGCGTTGAAAAATGTTTTTTTTTTTTCATATACTAATTTTTCATATACTTTGCAACGAATAGCATAAGCGTTTCTGTTGTTCAACATCAAGTGTTTTAAATTATTGGAGGCTGTACATTTTTGATAAGACGAAAACGTTAAAACTTGAGGTAAGAAAATCAGCCAGTGGTCCATCCACATGCCTGCAATTTAGATGATTTTTTACGTTTGCGTTCTTTGTTTTTGTAAAAATTAAACACAATAAAAATGGACGCATATTTAGCATTTTTGGAGCAGTTCAAAGTGAATCTATAAATTGGTGTTTCGCTCAAAAACAATATTTTTGTTCTTCGATTAAGTCAGTGCTGAGTCTGAGTCCGTGAATCACTGCTGAGCCGCCAAAGAAGATGGTTTTTTGATTGCGGCATATGCTTGCATGAGCGCCAAGGCGGCGATGCGATGTTTGCCGCTTTATATCGGTGCGGTAGAATAAGTTTTCTTAAATTTTCGTTCAACATCGTTCAACAAAAAATCGTTTTTAAAAAAAGAAAATTCTTTCGTAAACCTTTTTAAAGGTATAGGAAAGAAGGGTTTTCAAGCGATTCAACCAATTCAAGTAATTCAATTTTTGTCGGCTTTGTTGTTTTTGTTTGCAGCGTCTTGTTCATTTTGATCGGGATACTAAACTCACGTACTTTATGAGCATCTCGACCGAAAAACTGCTGGACCGAAATTTATTTGGCCCCTTGGAAACAAGCTATTAATCATGAGATAATGAAACTTGGTTTCTCATGGCCAATTTAGAGTTTCCAACAGAATCTGAAACTTTTTTTGGAATCAATTTTGTTAACAAGAACGTCAGAGAACATTTTTTTTATTCGGGCATGTGCATGCATGAGGGCCAAAGTGGCAGTGTTTGATGCTTTATATCAGTACGGTAGAATGAGTTCTCTTGAATTTTTAATTCTCTCTTGGTTCAAAATTGTTCAGAATTGATTTTTAAAACCACATTGATTTTGGCATTTTTGGAGCTTAGTTTTTGGTGCATCATCTTTGAACCATACACAAAAAGGTTGCTCATTAACTTATCTATTTCTATTGCTGTAAATTTTGGTCTGATTTGGGCCACTCCAAATCAGTACGTTGTATTGATTTTTTTTGGATATGCTTTCAAAGCTCCAGTCCAGAGCTCAAGTCTGGCAATGTCTCGTAAAAAATCTTTTTGTTTTTGTTAAGCTTTCACAATCTCACATCATACTGCACGCTTGCGCTGTTTTCTCGGCTCAAACACAGAAGACTCAGTTACAGTTGCATTTTTTTGGCGTCTCCTTTTCGCATCTTATATTTCGTTGTGCAGACAGGTCGTTCAGGTGCATGGTTTTGGACTGAAAATTCATTTGATCAATTGCTTCATGAAAATGAAATCGAACTTCTGCTCTCTCCAAAATTCAAATTTTTGTGTAGCTCTTTGTCGAGTTTGTCGATTGGGTTTAGCTTCAAGATTTAGCATAAGCCGCCCTTCGCGATAAACGATCTGTTCGTTCGCAGATGATTTTTTAGCTAAAGTCTTGCTAACTAGTATCAGTTTGTGGTCACTGATTTGTCTTAACTTTATTTTTTATTCGCTTAGACGCAACTGCAAAATTAAAGACTTTTTCTACGTAGCATGCATGCAATGCCTTCAAACCGATGAGTTCGTGGATGAGTTTCCGGTACGTAAGTTTAATTTTTGTGGATATTAACTGGGTATTAAACATTCCTGGTTGTGTCGACTGGGTCGAATCTTTTAGCAATCAAGAGTTGATTCTCGAAACAAGGTGATTTTCGCTGACAACTGATGAACTGCTGTAATTTTTTATTCAACAAACAAATAATTTTGATGGTTTGTCTAAGCTTCAAAACCCGCATTTTGCGTTCATTTGAAACTTTTCCGTTAGATGTTGTGGTCGTTTACTTTTTTTTGTGCACGCCAGCAGATAATAATCCAGAAAATGCACCCAAGAGCTCATGTTTGGGAGTGAGTAGTCAAAAATAAAAAAGCGCATGTTCGTTGACGAATCTTTAACTCTGACGTCAATTTCTTTATCATTCTATTTTCGTGTCTTTGCTGAACTCCTCCGGTACCCTGTTGGAATTACTCATGTAGAAGTATGGTAACGTGAAAAAAATTTTCTATGTATGCGAGGAACTGGCTGCCATTAGCTTGTGTTGCTTACGTTCCTGTCTACTTATAGCTCATTCTTCAAAACTTTTATACATCAGAAATTTTAATTTAATCTTTTTAATTTTAAGCAGTTTTTTGATCTGCTTAATTTGCTTTTTCTGATGCTCTTGCAATTTTGAACGTTTTCCTTCGGTGATTGTTTACACGACTAGAGCTCAATTTTCATACTTCTCAGAAAGCTTAATAGGATGAGGTTTTTTAACATTCGTTTTTCCGCAAAACTACATCATTACTTCTTTGCATTTGGAATTTGGAAGGCATCTTTTTTTTTGTATCTTCTCAAGCGCATCTTCTCCCGATTTCCACGCAGTTAAAGCTTAATCTTTTTTATTAACTCTCGCGACGAGCCTGAATATTTGAAGCAAAAAAAAAGAACGATATTCTCATAAAAGGCGGCTACACTAGTTTGCTGCCTTAACCTTAACTTTAGCATTTGTAGCTATCGACACGTTTTAAAGCAAATTTTGCGTTAACATATGCAGAGTTAGAGTTTTTTGCGGCCATATGGTTAATCGTTTGTTCTCCATGTTTCAACTGCAAATTGCTAATTTACTGTTTGTCGTACGTATACGTTACACCTATCACATATGAAGCATACAGGAAAAGGTGCTTATTAACGACTCTGAAACAACTCGTTTATCAAGCCGAAACTAAACGAAAAGGTTTACGAACTGGAAAATTATTGTAATTTTTAGTGGTAGCAACTTATAGTATGCCAATTTAACTAGATGCAACAAAAGTCTTATCTAATCCGGTTATATTTTTGGCGCTCCCGGATTTTAGTTTTTAGATAAACCAAATCTACTTTTCAGTTATAGCCTTTTAGCCATAAATTTCGAGCATAATTTTGTAAGCTTTGTCAATAATATTAGAAATATTATCAAATTTTTTAATATTTTTTAAAAAATTATTAAAATTTTAAATTTTTTTTTTAATTATCAAAGTTTTAAAACAATTTGCAGCGATTTTTGATGGGTGACGTTCCACGTTCAGATCGCAAAGTTACAACCTCTAACAACTTAAGTATATTAGGCTTTAAGCTTTCACGTATTCCAATCAATTATTTGACTCAATTTTAATTTTATACGACGCAACTTTGGCCACACTGAATTGCAGGTGGTTCTAAAAAGTGATTGTTAAGCTCAATTATTTATTTTAAAAGTTCCATTCATTTAAAAAGGGGATTATTTTTTTGCATGGGTATTCGACTGGCGCATTGCCAAATGCACTTTGCCCTCACTGTCAGACAACATTTGTGGCAATTTACTGAGAGGAGAACATGTGATCGAGAGCGAATTAACGCGCCGAAAAATGTGATTTTGTGTAAACAAGATGATGGGGAAGTTCGACGAGAGTTGTTTCCCGGTGCACAGAGTCTAAAAGGTTAATTATGCTCAGTTCTGAATTTAACTTAAATTTAATTTTTTTTTCTATATTTTATTCAACATCTTAAGGAAAGTTTCTAGTAGGCTTCTACTTGATTTTTCAGGTTTTGGCTCAAATGGTTTGATTCTTTGGTTTGAAATGAAATGTCGCTAACTATCACTTGTTTATTTGTATTAGCTTCCCGTTTCCGTTCACTCTGATTATGATTTAAGCCAGATTAAATCTATGGACATTTTTGGTCGACAAGTTTGATGACAACTGTAGTTCAAATTGCTCAATCCGGTTTATTACGTTTTAAAGCGCTTAACTTTAGAGGCAAAAGTTAAGTAATTAATAAATTTTTTGTCTACGAATAAGATTTTAGATGTATGAGTCCTTTAAAACAAGAATGTCTGATGTTTGCGATTAGACCAGCAACACGTTTACACTTTCACTTTGAATCGGTCATTTGATTCTTTGTGGTCTCTTGCAGGAGAGAAGTCATGACTACTGCCTATATTAAATTTTAGAGTGTTTATCTTCAGAGGCAAAGGTTAGGTATTTCATAAATTAATTTTTTTTGTCATCAAATGATCGGTTCGATGTATGAGTCCGTTAAAGCAAGAATGTCTGGTGTTTGTCATTAGACCAGCAATACGTTTAACGTTTAGACTTAAACTTGTAGTTCTCAGTTTTACAATCAACCAGAATTTTTTTTGCCCGTATACAGTATTTGCAAATGAGTTCAGATCCTTTCGGTACTGAATAATCTCAAAATCTGGGTTAGAAGTAAATTACAAATTTTTTTTGCTCGCTATATTTGTGCACGGAGTTTTACGACTTACGATTTACTTTGAGCTCTACTACCCGGTGCACAAAAGCGTTCGGAACGGAGAAAGCATCCCGCATAGTGGGTGGTTGTCGTTTCTAGACGATTTTGTGGATTATTGGACTGAAAAGCAAGTTGATTCAGAGAAGCGAAGGAGGAGAATCGGCGATTTATTGTTTCCTGAATGTACACTACGAGGAGCACAGAACGCTGTTTTTCTTTGTTTCGTCGGATGTGATTGATAACCTGATAACGTTTTCTCTAGTTCATTGTGAAAGCAATGCTGCGGCGCAGTTTTTACAACTCTCTTCTCATTGAATAAACGGCTTTTTTGTGTGTTTTGACGCCTTTTTAAATGGATAAACGAAGAAAGACAAATTGGCGCCAAGAATCTGTTAAATGGCTAACTTTGTGCCTGGTTGTAACTTGCTTAATTTTTACAATTTTTTGTTCCGTAAAGTCGTCAACAGCTGCTACGTCCCTCCAACTGCAATTAAGTCTTTTAAATAAAAGGTTTTGCTACTCATTAAATAAAATAATTTTCGGCATTCAAAATTTAGTGAACCAGCACGTGAGCCAACCGTTATAGTTACCCGTTTGGCGGTAAACTGGGCTGTAGATAAAAGTCGGCGATAGACCTGATATTTTAACCGTAAAAAGTTGGTTTTAAACTCAACAACATTATGAAGTTGAATGTTCAACAACGAGTTCAACAAGTTGTTCAGTTCGTCGATCTCAATCGGTTTAAGTGTCATATTGTGACAGAACAGCAAGAACAGTGAAAGTAAAGCAATTTCTGCTAAGGCTAAAAATAATTTTTTGAAAACTAAGAGCAACAACAAGAAAATTGAACCTTTTTTTGCCTTTTTTTGCCAATAGTTCCTCTTTTGCTCAAAGATGTCACTTTCAGACATGCGTAGCTGCGTATTTTACATTGAATTTTCTGATTTTTGGATTTGTGTATTTGAAATCAAAAAATTCATCTTTCATCTTCAGTCAGTTGTGTTTACCTCAAATTATTTTCATTTTTTGTATTCTGTATCATTAGAGGTTTTCATTCCTGTGGGCTAAATTTTCTTTGCCAATTCAACCAGTCAATTTCTACTTCATTTATTCAATCCGCCGTAGTCGGTGCACGATCGCACCGGTCAGTCGGTGCAGCAAGAACAAGGCGTCAGTCAAAACATTTTTGTGAGTGGAACTCTCAACAAGAATTGAAGAATCTTTCTGAAGTTTGGTTTTCAATAGTTTTTCAAAGTTTTCAATATTGCATCTTTGTGGGCGCAAAAACTAGCCGATTCGCAAAGATACAAAGCCGAAATTGATTCGCACGTAATCAATTTTTCAGTTAAAACGAGCTAGCATTAGTTCAGTCGGGTTGTACATTGTTTTCTGTTTTGCTCTTTTCATGGCTGCAATGCTTTTGAACATTCACTATTTCCCTTTTAACAAGGCTACTCAAGGTTATTTTTGTATCTTCAATTGACCCCTAGTTCTTTAAATAACGTTCTAACAACATTGGTTAGTGAAAATTTTTGAGCTTGATAGTTGAAGTTGATCAATATAGAGTCTGAATTCAAGTAAAACGCTCTTAGCTCTTAACTAGACGAAAACATTTTTGTGAGCGTTATCACTGACAATAACTGCTGCTTCGGTTTTAGTTCGGCTTAAATTTAAAAACATAAAGGAGATCAGATTTGTGCGAAAATTTCAACTTCCCGATTGAAATCACGCTTATACGCAACATATCGAGGAGCTAACAGAGGCTGAATTAGCCCGTCTGATACGCGGTAGTGCGTTCTGTTCTAATGCGAACGCGGCGAAAGTTGTGGTAATTTTGCTTTAACGTTTTTTTTATTGCGACCAGATATAAACATGCCCACGCCGTTTGGTAATATCATGAAAGTTTTTTGTGCTCATCAGCTTGCATTGCATCATTACGCATTGCTAACTTTTTTTGTTCCTTCATAAGGCACCCATTTCGAAGCTATTTAAGAGCTCAAATGATACTTCATCACTACGCAATCATGATTTTTTTTTTGATACTGCTTGCATCATCTCCGGATGAAATAATGTCTGGTTTCCATAAAGTTTTCAGTTTTGTTGGCTGTAGTCTATGCTCATGTCAGCTTTAACTAGTCAATAGTATAGCAAAATGAGAATATTTTGAAACAAGACAATGGACACGAAAATCAATAAATTCAATTTTTATCAGATTTAAAAAATTATTTAAAGTTTTTTGGTTTGTGGTGGTAAGATCCGACTTGATAAGATGTAATTGTTGAGTTTTAGTTTCCGAAAATTTTTGTAAAACGGGTTTGTTTTACAAAGGTTTGTTAAAAGGTTTGTTCAACGTTTCATTTTTGCTGCAGTAGAATACATCCCATTTTGCTCATAGAAATTATCTTTAAATTAAAAGGGAGTTGTACAAAGTAGAAAATGAAGCCTATGCGGTACAGTCTTGGAAATGACAACAACACTGAAGGGTTCAATATGGGTGAATGACCAAAAACTAAATGATTAAAAATGACCAAAAAGGGGAGGAAGAGCAATCGGGGAGGGGGGGCAGCTTTAGTATTAATTTAAGTATTAATTGCAGAAGATGTGCTTAAAATAACATTTTTCTTGTCCTGCAAGCACTCTATTCAGGAAATATTCTCAGACTAAAATGACACATTGACCATAGATTCAGTTTCGAAATCTAGCTTTTACGAGTTGCGAGTTTGTTGGATTTTTCGCTTCCGCATTGGCTAACTATTCAACTCTATCTCAGGTTTTTGGTTTAGAATTAATTTTTATGAAACGCCAAACGACGAGCTGGAAATGATCCGCATTTTTGAGGTTCGCATGACTCGCACGAAGTTTCGTTCATGTGCACTTTTTTTGCAAACTATGTACGACACAAAGATTTCTGTAAATTCATCATTGTAGGAGCCGAAATTTTGTTTGCAGTAGTTATATGGGTTATATAAGTGCAAATATTTTGTTTTTTTTGGTGAAGACACGCTTCTCAGTATTTGAATTTATCTGATTTTTTAGAACTCCATCGTTTTGGCACACTTTAAGGGAGAACTATAAATGATTTTTTGTGTTACTGAACCATCTTTCTGAGGTGCTAGAGTTATAATTTTTAAACAACAGAAGACGAGCTGCAAATGATCCCATTATTAATGCATTTTTTGGAGGTGTCCAAACCATATTATAGCGTTAACCGCTAGGTCTTTGCTATCGCTTTTTTGTCACCAATGTTTGTTCGACTTAATTGTCAATTTGTTTGATTTGTTGATTGATGTTGGTGCGTTTAATTTGACGTTTAAATGCAATTCAAGCCTACTTGTCAAATACGAAGAGGCTCTACATTACGTGCTAGCAACCTTAATTTAAAAATTTAAGGTTTCCAGTTTTAACTCTTTACTATTTTGTGAGCGTTACTGCACTTCACTGATCGCAACTGATTGATCATGAATTGGTCATTTTTTTCCTGAAAATAAGGTTATTCGTTTTTTATTATTTTGTTAATTTTTAAGCTTAAACGTTCAAGCTGCCCAGACTAAAGTTTACTAGCGAGCGCGAGAAAGTACGGCAATGGTTCATGTCAGTTGATTTTTTTGACAATCTTCTTTTTATTTTCTTAACTGAAGTATCTCTTTCAAAGGCTGAAAACAAAAAAATGTCTATTACAGCGTTGTTTTAAGCGTAATTCAAGCATTTATTCACTATTTTCAATGATATGCGTCTATCGCCAAAATGTGTCATTTCCAGTGTATTTTTGATTTTCGCTCAAGCACGACAATGTACGCAGGCATAAGAAGCTCTAGCACTTGTTTATCTGGAAAATTATCCAAAATTGCAAAAGATGTTTTTTTGTGAGTGTGGCCGCTACTCTTGAATTTCTACATAACGTACTAGCAACCTTAATTTAAAAATTTCAGGTTTACAGTTTTAAAACCTTTACTAGCAATAATTTTTTTGTAAGCGTTACGACTAACCTGGAGCAGATGCTAAAATACACTTAACTTTTTGACTGCAAAAGTGTTCAAAGCCTTTGATATCACTGCGCGGATAAAATAGTAAGATAATTTTTTTTTTGTCATCTGATTGAACAGTTCACTGTTCAATCAGATGACAATTTGTCAGGTATTGTCAGGTATTTTACATTTGTAGTACGCAGTTTAACCGATACATGCGTCCAGCGCCATTGCTTTTACAAATAATAAGTTGTCAGCTCTAGATGTCATAATATATTTTTGAGTTTCTTTTTTTTCCTTTTCTTCCCATTTTTTCATTTTTTCAGCACGTATAAAAATAACGCACAACTAGCACAACGATAGACGTTTTTTCATGTATTCTTTGTACACCACGTTCATTTTTTAAAAGTGTGGAATCAACGGACGCACAGACAAAAACCAATGAATAATTTCTGGTAATTGGTTAAAAATGTTGTTTAGTCTATAAAATTGAGCATTCATTTATTTTTGTTCCCTCAATTTGGCGATCAAACAACAGTAGCGTTGAATGCCGTTTTTTTTTATCAGCTGAAGAGCGATTCACGAATAAATGTGCAATACTAAGGACAAGGCTGTAGTTGTTGTAAAAAACGTTTGAATTTGTCATTACTAGTAGTACAAAAAATGTTATCCAGCATTTACACATGTAACTCATAAGTAGCTTTAATTTTATATTTTTCATGTCTTTCTCAAAATTGCAAACTTTTTTTGTTGGTGTGGGTGGAACGCTGACTTCAATATATTCCATAAAAGTGGTTATCAAAGTATATCACTGCCTTTGATATCACTGCGCGGATAAAATAGTAAGATAATTTTTTTTGTCATCTTGATTGGCTGGCGTTCTACGTTCAGAGCGCATAGTTACAACCAGCTATACAAGAATTAAGTTGTAGCTTTGTGATTTGATGATTCTATCAGGTTTATGAACGCTAAGCATAGAGCAGTGCAATTTTTCAATCAATTTTTGTTACCAAATTTAAATTTATTTAAAATTTTTTAAAAATTTAAAAATTAAAAAAAAATTATTTAAAATTTAAAATTTTCTTATTTTTTGCGCTTGAAATCCATACATAATTTTGACAATCATCCAACTGGTGTAGCGAGCTTTATTTTAAAGAATTGTAGAATTCATTTTGAGAGCGCCGCATTAATGCGCTGTTAAAAAGTGCAAACACCAGACGATGCCATTTCCAGACAATTTGCAGAAATTTTTGATGGGTGGTGGACACGTTCAGATCGCAAAGTTACAAACTCTAACAACTTAAGTATATTAGGCTTTCACGTATTCATCAATTATTTGACTCAATTTTAATTTTATACGACGCAACTTTGGCCACACTGAGTTGCAGGTGGTTCTAAAAAGTGATTGTTAAGCTCAATTATTTATTTTAAAAGTTCCATTCATTTAAAAAGGAATTGTTTTTTGCGTGGATGAAGGTCTTTCTGTATTCTTTTTACTGACTAATTAATTTCGGAGTTTATCAAATTTCTCAGCTTTTGCAAACGCTTTCAACGAACACTCTCCGACTGGTGCCACACTCTCCGACTGGTGCCAATTATTTATTTTAAAAGTTCCATTCATTTAAAAAGGGATTAATTTTTTGCATGGGTAAGGGTCATTCTGTAAACTTTTTTTTGATTAATTAATTTCGGAGTTTATCAAATTGCTCAGCTTTTGTAAACGCTTTCAACGAACACTCTTCGACTGGCGCATTGCCAAATGCACTTTGCCCTCTCTGTCAGACAGCAACATTTAGCATTAAGGTCACCGACGGAAGGAGACAACAAAGTTGCACTTTTCAGACGCGACGTTTCCGTGGTAGAGTCAGCGGTCAGATCGTTGGTCATATTGGCAATCGTGGCAACCGGATTTGTGAAAATTTACTGAGAGAAAACAAGACGATGCCATTTCCAGACATTTTGCAGCAATTTTTGTTGGGTCGTGGACGTTCCACGTTCAGATCGCAAAGTTACAACCTCTAACATGTGATTGAGAGCAAATTAATGCGCCGTCGAAGGATGTGAATTAGTGTAAACAAGATGATGGGGAAGTTCGGCGAGAGTTGTTTACCGGTGCACAGAGTCTAAAAGGTTAATTATGCTCAGTTCTGAATTTAACTTAAATTTAACTTTTTTTGTATATTTTGTTCAACATCTTAAGCAAAGTTTCTAGTAGTCTTTTACTTGATTTTTTAAGTTTTGGCTCAAATGGATTGATTCTTTGGTTTGAAATGAAATGTCGCTAACTATCACTTGTTTATTTGTATTAGCTTCCCGTTTTCTTTCACTCTGATTATGATTAAAGCCAGATTAAATCTATGGACATCGTCATTTTTGGTCGACAAATTTGATGACAACTGTAGTTCAAATTGTTCAATCCGGTTTATTACGTTTTAAAGCGCTTAACTTCAGAGGCAAAAGTTAAGTAATTAATAAATTTTTTTGTCTACGAATAATATTTTAGATGTATGAGTCCTTTAAAGCAAGAATCTCTGATGTTTGCGATTAGACCAGCAACACGTTTACACTTCTTGCATTCTTTGCTTTTGGAATTTGAAAGGCATCTTTTTTTGCATCTTCTCAAGCGCATCTTCTCCCGATTTCCACTTTAGCATTTGTAGCTATCGAAGCAAATTTTTAAACCAAATTTTTGCGTTAACATATGCATTTGCGGCCATATGGTTAATCGTTTGTTCTCCTTTCAACTGCCACGCAAATTGCGAATTTACTGTTTGTGGTACGTATACGTTGCACCTATCACCTATGAAGCATACAGGAAAAGGTGCTTATTAACTACTCTGAAATAACTCGTTTATCAAGCCGACACTAAACGAAAAGGTTTACGAACTGGAAAATTATTGTAATTTTTAATGGTAGCAACTTAGAGTATGTCCACCAATTTAACTAGATGCAACAAAAGTCTTATCTAATCCGGTTATATTTTTGGCGCTCCCGGATTTTAGTTTTTAGATAAACCAAGTCTGCTTTTCTGTTATAGCCTTTTAGCCATTTATATCGAGCATAATTTCGTGAGCTTTGTCCATAATATTAGAAATATTATCAAATTTTTTATATTTTTTAAAAAACTTATTAAAATTTTAAATTCAGAGGCAAAAGTTAAGTAATTAATAAATTTTTTTGTCTACGAATAATCTTTTAGATGTATGAGTCCTTTAAAACAAGAATGTCTGGTGGTTGTAATTCGACCAGCAACACGTTTACACTTTCACTTTGAATCGCAGTTCTCAGTTTTACAATCAACCACATTTTTTTTTGCCCGTATACAGTATTTGCAAATGAGTTCAGATGTTTTGGGAACTGAATAATCTCTAAATCTGGGTTAGATGTAAATTACAAAATTTTCCAAATATTGCAAAATATGAACATCTCGACCGAAAAACTGCTGGACCGAAATTTATTTGGCCCTTTGGAAACTCATGTCAGAAACCAAGAGAATAAAACTTGGTTTCTGACCATCGGAGAAGATTTTTTTTAATTCGGGCATGTGCATCCATGAAGGCTGAAGGCCAAAGTGGCAATGTTTGATGCTTTAAATTAGTACGGTAGAATGAGTTCTCTTGAATTTTTGGTTCTTTCCTAGTTCACAATTGTTCAGAATTGATTTCTAAAACCACATTGATTTTGGCATTTTTGGAGCTTAGTTGTTGGTGCATTATCTTTGAGCCGTACACGAAAAAGTTGCTCATTAACTTATCTATCTCTATTTTTTGGTCTGATTTGGGCAACTCTAACCAGTACGTTCTATTGACTCAATAGAACGATAGAATCCAATATTGAGTTTGTTTGGATATGTTACAAGCCCTAGTAAGGACTCTGGCAATGTCTCATAAAAGATGTACTTCAAGCGGCGCCCGATCTCGTATACAAAACGAGCTTTAAATCCGCATAACAATAACAATTGCTTCACGTCAAGTCCGAGTGTATTTTGCCATCGTATGTTGCTGTAAATTTTGCTCTGATTTTTGCCACTCTAAATAAGTATGGTCCAATGAGTTCTCTTGCATTTTAGTTCTCCGCCGAACTATGCTAGCTTTGCTTTTTTTCGAGTTTTTGGTAGTGTTATCTAGGATCATTAATTCTCACGTCAATTTCTTTATCATCCTATTTTGGCGTCTTGGCTGAGCTTGTCCGGTGACCGGTGATGACAACTGTAGTTCAAATTGCTCAATAGGGTTTATCAAGTTTTGGAGCTCTTGGAGAGACAGAGGTTAATTATTTAATATACGTTTTTTCTACGAATGATCGGTTAGACGTATGAGTCCTTTAAAACAAGAATGTCGATATTTCTATTTGATCCGTGGCATGAGTCAACACAAGCACAACGTATTCGTGCCAATATTAAATTTTAGAGTGTTTATCTTCAGAGGCAAAGGTTAGGTATTTCATAAATTAATTTTTTTGTCATCAAATGATCGGTTCGATGTATGAGTCCTTTAAAGCAAGGAGCTAACGGAGGCTGAATTAGTCCATAGGCGGTAGTGCGTTGTGTTCTAATGCAAACTGTAAAACTTGTTACTGTAGAACGGTCTTGCAGTTAGAATGACAAGCTTGAAACTAAAATTGAACAAAATTTTTGTTTTAAAATAAAGGAAAAAAGAGAATTTTTTTCCTCAAATTCTTTCCATTCTTGAGCAAAATTAAATAAGATTGTGACATAATTGTGCATTCGTGTGGAGCAGACAATCCACCAGCATTTCACTGAATATGTATGCTACACGCAGCCATTTACCAACCTTTTTTGTTCCTTCGCAACCCATTTCGAAGCTAATTAAAAGCGGAGAGGAAGCGTGAGAGCATCGAAAGCTCTCAAAGCGTCGAAAGTGTTGAAAGCCCCAAAAGCGCTGAGAGCGTTGAAGATGCGGAGGAATGAATTTCTTATCAGGAATAAACATCACTGGAGGCGTGAATTCGTTTAAGCGTTTTCGGTTGACCTGCCGAGATGGCGCAGCAATCCAACGTTTGCCATAGGCGAAGATTAAGAGGACTCGTACAAGTCCGAGTTTATTTTTTTGATTATTTACTTACACTTTATGTTTTTAAACAAAATTAGTGAAACAAATCTTAGGATTCACCTACCCGTGGAAAAGTCGCGGTTCAAATGCAGAATGCCCTAGTAAGCGCCCATTATAACCCTAGCTACTTTTTTGCCTAGCGCAATATGGTTTGGTCGGTTAAAGTTTCGATACAAAACATTGGTCGGTTAAACTATTTGGTGATTTGGTGAGTCGATTAAAGTTTTTTGCTGGACGGCTAAAATACCGCTTGGTCGGCTAAAGTACACTAGTCCCGACATTTTAATCAAAACTGCTTCATCTGTCGATCCGATTGCAAATGCACAACACTTTGGATGATTATTTATTTCAAAAGTTACATTCATTTAAAAAGGGATTGTTTTTTGCGTGGATGAAGGTCTTTCTGTATTCTTTTTACTGACTAATTAATTTCGGAATCTGCTCAGCTTTCGCAAACGCTTTCAACGAACACTCTTCGACTGGTGCATTGCCAAATGCACTTTGCTCTCACTGTCAGACCGCTACGGTTAGAGGGAAGGAGACAAAAAATTGCACATTTCAGACTTTTCCGTGCTGGAGTCGCTAGTAAGCTCGATGGTCATTGCTCATACTGTGGCAAGGGTTTCTTTTTCGCAATTTACTGAGAGGAGAACATGTGATCGAGAGCGAAATAACGCGCCGTCAAAAGATGTGAATGTGTGTAAACAAGATGATAGGGAAGTTCGGCGAGTTGTTTCCGGGTTCAAAGAGTTTAAAAGTTTGATTATGCTCTGTTCTGGATTTAATTAAAATTTAATTTTTTTGAACATTTATTTATTTATTTCAACATCTGGAGCATCAAACTTAAGTTGCCATAATACATTTTTGTGTTTCCTTCTCGCGTTATTTTTCTTTCTGTTTATAAAGTTTGCTTAAATTCTTTCCAAATCTTCTGAAAGTGTTTTCCAGCACATATAAAAATTACACAGAAAAAAGCACAACTTTAACATATTTTCATCTATTTTTTGTATGTCGCGATTCGAACCAAACAGCGTTGAACGCAAAGTTGCGCTGAAAGCCCAGAGAGCGAGCGTTCATTTTTTGAAAGTGTGGAATTAACCGACACACAGACAGAAAGCTGTGAATAATTTATGGTCACTACTGGTTTAAAAATGTTTGTAGACAATAAAATTGTGCATTTATCAGGTTTTTTTTGTTTTTTTCAATTTAGCAAAACTTAGCTGTTATTCGAACATTGCTATCATCGTGAACATGACTGACCTTACTAACCTGATACATATATCTTGTTCAGGAGTAGCCTAATACGGGTTTTTTGAGAGTGGGCGGACATCTAGTGGTTGCGATCACCGGAAATACATTCTCGGGTGGTGTTCTGCGTATGTCCAGCATTGAACGCGGATGTTTCTTTTTAAACTTTTTGATTTTCCAATGAATTTCCAGTGCCGAAGTTCAGTCTTTTTTGATTTGGCTCACTATTGAGCCCAAAACGTTTGAAGAGAATTTGAATTTTGCTTTTGAAGTTCTTTTGAAAAATCAAGTTTGCTTTTGTTTGTGTTTGCTCTGCACAGAACTGAGATGACACGTATGTTTCAGAAAAAAATATTTCACATTTTTGTCAGTGGGTTAGTGGTAAGTTGAATGATTTTGTGAGAGAGCAACACATGCTGCCGATTGCCGTTAAGGCTCAAAATAGCTTTTGGGATTTTTGCTTAATTAACTGCAAATCCGTTAACTATGCAGGCAAGGCTGTTACATGTTACCCCTTATACAGCACTCTCATCAATTGCAATACTCTATATTCAATACCCATTACTCTAACCTTCTTTCAACTTGCGGGTTCTGACAGTTCATTAAATTGCAATCCAATGGCGTTGGCTCCAACATTGGCACTGGTCACTTTGGCGTATGACTTTGAAGTCTTTGACGCAGTCATTGCAGGGTTGCTTGGAGTAACCGCCAGTTTTAAAATTTTGTAAGAAAGATGGAACAATCGTCAATTTTCTCTGATTTGTGTTGTTAACATTGTTTGTTAACATTGTTTGTTTGCGTTTTTGTTATTTTTACGAATTAAAACCACCAATAAACCGTTAGTTGATTGTGTTTTCGCCGGCTCTCAGTCCGAATTCATCAAAACAACCTCAAAGGTGAAAATTTTGCATTTTTTTGGCTTCTGCTTTCAGAATCTAAATTTTTTTTGGTCTTGATGGGCAAAGCGTTTAATTGTCTGCGGTATACAGGCACCCCGAACTTGACGTATAACGTCAATTTTAATAATTTTAAGTATTTCTGCAGAGAAAGACACTTTTTTTTATTTTAGCGCCAAAAACTTTTTTTTGGAGGAGAAGCGTTATTTTCCGCATCCGATGTTTGGTCAGAATTGTTTAAACTCTGGTCCGATGTCTGGTCGAGCCGTCGGAGCTCCCGGAAGACTTTTCTAAAAATTGCATCGGTTGTTCGTCCAGCTATTGTTTTGGCTTATTGCACCAATTTTGTTGAAACACAGGAGTGCGCAATTAAAACGTTAGAGAGATCAGCCAAAGTATAAAGAGACATTATTTTTGTTTAATTAAGGTAACAACAAACTTTTGTTTTCGTGTTCTGACGTTAGAACATTTTTGGAATCGTTAAATTCGCAACATGGATCGAAAATTGACCCCTTTTATGGAACACAACATTTTTGTAGAGTTTATCATCCGCTCAAAAATGAAAGAACAAAAAAACGCGTTTTGTTCCATGACTTAGTTCAATCAGTGTGTGTTTTCCGCCTAAAATATATTACACGTTTTTAGCCATTTTTTTAAATGTTAATCTTTTTTTTTTAATTTTATTTATTTTATTTGTTAGTTTGCTGCGTTTTGGTCTTTCTTTTCAGTTTCAGCATTATATAATTGTGAACTGACTGGGGTCAATTGAAAACTGAAAGGCATGTTTATTTATTAACAAACTTTTTTTTTTGATGGAACCACGTTTTAACCGTATTAATTTCTCTTTAACTTGTCAATTTTTTGTCCAGTAAAGTCTCGTTTTCTTCATAGTCTGGCGATGTGAAGCCAAGTTTCGAACAAAGGCTGTTTTCGTAACCAACTAGCTTGTTCAAAATACTTTTTTTGCAGATCCCAATGTAATCCTAGTGTTTTTTTTTTGTCAACATCAACAAGTTTTGGCGTTTTACGCGAAACAAAAGCAGACCTTCTTTTTACTGTCAATTTTTAATTTTTTTTAAATTAGATTTTAATTTTTGATCCAATTAGCAAAAGACAGACTACACAGAAACGGTGTTTGTTGTAAAATTGATCGACTTGATTCATTTGTTGACGCTAGTTCTCCTTCAAGGGTAGCGCAATAGCCTCAATTTTTGAAGGTTGTAGAGAGATGCAGCAGATCCTTCTTTCTCCGCCCTATAAAATTAATTTTAAAGCCAATTGAAATGTCTCATTTTTTGATCCATGCAGTAATTTCTACATGGAAACTTGAAGTAAACTAAAAATGATTGTTTTTGTAAGTCAATGCATTTTCAGATCGTTACACCAGATATTTTCAGATCGTTACCCACAGACCGTTACCCCAGCTTTAAAATTAATTTTTGCGAAGTGGTCTATTTCCAAGCCTTTTTTTGCGAACATACTCAAAGAACGCTGTTTCACCACCCTTCTCAATTGGCGCATTGCCAATCGCACTGTCAGACCGCGACATGTCAGAAGTCAATAAGTCAATTGCTTCATGCTGATCTAGTTAACACAATCAACATTGTTTTAATTTTTTGGCAATGGACGTAGGGTGTAAAAAGACAAATGAGTGTCCGGTTGATAAAGCAACGTGGCCTTTTAGTTTAAAAGAGTTTGACCTTTCTCTTGAACTGAGTGAGAAACCAGCTGTCGACGTCCCTGAATGCACTGGAAACACGTGTTCCCATCGTCGGCTATGTCACATTTTCTTCTTCTTTCTTGATTCATTCAATCGAAATGCTCGCCCAACACTTTGTTGCTCTTGCTTTTTTGCAAGTTGTCGTCGTGGTTACAGCTGTGCCTATCGTGGAAATGGTCGAAGAAGGCAGTGTGGTGATCCGGAAACCCCGAAGGTATTTTGTTTTTGTTATCATTTACATAGATGTGGTTTTTAGCGTTCAAAGCGTCAACATTAACCTCCGTTCGAACGCAAATTCCAACTACAACGTTCAGATCTCGGGTGGATTCAAACGACGCATAAACCAGTCGGTGCAACAAGGACGAAACGTCAATCGAAACATTTCCTATCAAAGAAATGGCAGAGCGGACAGGAAGGCTGAGAGCATCGAAAGCTCTGAAAGCGTCGAAAGTGTTGAAAGCCCCGAAAGCGCTGAAAGCCCAGAGAGCGTTGAAAGTGCAGAGGAAAGAAAATCTTGATTTGTTGATTGACGTTGTTGTTCGATAAATGACGTTTACCCGTAAAGCAAAATACTGAGCAGAATACTGTATTTTCTATTCTCCGCAACTTAGTTCAATACATATAAATTATTTAAAACACTTCAAATGGCGAACGGTATTTTTTGAAGTCAGCAAGTTTCTACTTTTAGGCTATTAACTTTGAGATTTTGACTGAGAACTCACAACAGATACATGCAATTCAAGCCTACTTGTCGAATACGAAGAGGATTCATAACCATCTTCTCCGTTGTTGTTTTTTTTTAAACTTCTCCGTTATAGTTGCTCTACGTAACGTTTCAGTTAGCAAGATTATCAACGTGGATCAAAGAGCGTTGGATTTCGAAAGCTCGAATGGTTCAATTTAGTGCTTTGGATTAAATGAAATGACGCTAACTTGCTCGTTTTTGCGACCGTTTTCTTTCAGTTTTATTATGTTAAATGACAAAACTTTTTTGTTAGTTTTATAACAGAGCAAAACTGAATTACTTGCATCATAGGACTACGTTTAGATTAAATGTTTTGGACATACTTAAGTTAAGTAGTTAAGTTGTATTGAACAGGCAGCCAAATTGTTTTTATTTTAAAATCTATTTTTGCTCACCTGGATGGGTTGCAGTTTGCAGTTGGACGCGTTGTTTAAACTCTGACAACCTTAATGTTTTTTTTGTGACAGTGACCGCTACTCTTGAATCTCGCCATAACGTGCTAGCAACCTTAATTTAAAAATTTCAGGTTTACAGTTTTAAAACTCTTTACTAGCAATAATATTTTTTGTGCGCGTTACGGCACTTCACTGATTGACGCAACTGATTGATCATGTTTTGGTCATTTTTGTGTGAAAAAAGAGTTATTTGTTTATTTATTATTCTGCTAATTTTCAAGCTTAAACGTTCAAGCTGCCCAGACTAAAATTTACTAGCGAGCGCGAAAGAACGGCTATAGTTCATGTCAGTTGATTTTTTTGACAATCGAAGGTTATCGTTTTTTTTTGTTTTTTTTGAACTTAGCATTCAACCTAGATAGTTAAGGTTTTGTTACTCATGTAAGCATACAATTTTTGAACAATCAGATTTTGTCTTGGTTGCAATGCTTCTTTTTTTGCTTAGCTCCATAATCTCCATAATGTCGCACATTTTGACAACTTCTTGATCAATTTTTGCGCAGGTATGTACTTTTTTTAGAAAATATAATTTATTGCATTTTTTTCAGCGATTTTTGCTAAGGCTTCGTCAATCCTTTCATTTACTGCAAGGTTCTCGCTTTGCCTTAATGGTTAAAGATATTTCAAGATAGGTCAAATATGATGGAGCCTGTTGGTTTTGTTGTCCTTCACGCTTTTCGAAAAACAATCGAACTTTCAAACAACAAAGACTCAATTTCTATTGAATACGTTTTTGTTCGTTTTCAGACAGGTTAAGTGATAGTCCCGTTCTTTTTATCTTCTCAACACAAGCATTTCTTTCAAAGGCTAAAAAAGGTAATTACAGCGGTGTTTTAAGCTTCATTCAAGGATTTATTCACTATTTTTGTTAATATGCGTCTATGCCAAAATGTGCCCTTTTACGTGTATTTTTGATTTTCGCTCAAGCACGACGATTTACGCAGGCATAGGAAACTCTAGCACTTGTTTCCCTCTCTAATTGAAAAACTTGGCTAATGTTTTATACATGCAATTACTTTGCTCTATCGCCAATGTCTCATTGCGTTTTGAACAACAGCATAGTTGTTTCCAGAAGAGAACAGTACTTTGACTGGGTGAACAGGTTTTAATATGCCCTATAAACGTTAACAGAATAGCTAGACGAGTGAAAATAAATAAATTTGATGTGTCCGTGCGGGTTATCAGTTCGCTCTGTGTGGGACGAACGAGGAGACCTCAAACTTGGGTAATTAAACCTTGTATTTACAACACGTAAATCACGTAACAAACAATAACAATAAACAATCAGGTATTACGAAACACAGGTCGATTAGCTGCACGCCAGTCGACAGCGGCCTAATGATACTCAGGCGGAGTATCACTGCAGGGTGATCGTGCTGGGACCCGACACCTGGTATGACCATTCGCGGTCACCACACAACAAAATTGGTTTGAAGACAATTGCAGTAAACAACAAACAGCAACTGCGGCATGGATTTGAACTGACAGCTATCCGCTCACGTTTGATCAACGAATATGGACCTTTAGTTTAAGCAATTTAAGCAACCTTAAGCAATTTTATTGCACCCTGCTGTTAATAGGCAAAATAGATCAAACTGAGCAATTTTTGTTGAGTTGAAGATGACATCTCAGATAGAACAGTCCAACCTATGCGCGCTCGCGTGATCCTGCGCTTTTCTTGTTTTCAGTGTTCTCTTATTAATTTTTGAACACAATTGCAGGATGTTTTGCGACAAACAGCAACTAAGGCATGAAGGCATTCCTTTTTGAAGACCTATAAGCTTATAGTGAGATGCAGTAGATCCTTCATTACTCCGCCCTATAAACGTTAACAGAATAGGTAGACGAGTGAAAATAAGTAAATTGGTGAAGAATTCGGCCAAAACGCTCAAAGCGGCGCAACTGGTTCATGCTATCGAGCCCATCATTGTGAATTATTAAACGATTAAAATCCCCTCAAACTACTAATTTGCGCCAATTTATGTTTTCATAAGCTATCGGTTTTCCAGCAACAGCGTCCTCACGATCGGTTTGTTGATCATGCGTGTCGTGAGAAGATGTCCGACACAGAAACGGAGTCTGGAACTTGTTGTAAATTAAGTTCGACCTGACTCACTTGTTGCCGCTTGTTTTCCTTAAAGAGTAAAGTATTCGCTTTTATTTTTGCCGCACGCTCTTCCCCGCTTCAAGTCAGATACAACATTTTTGGGGAGCAATAGAGCTAGAGATAAGTGTAAATAATTGTAACGCGCTTAATTTTTACAATTTTTTTGTTCAAACCGCACAGACTCTTCACTGGCTGCTATGTTCTTCCAACTAAAATTTAGTCCTCTAAGAAAAAGAAGAGGTTTTGCTACTCTTCATTCCTATGTCTGTTTTTCTTTTTTTTTCGTATTTTTGCCTCTTTTTGAAGAGTGGAACTGTGACTTGGAACTTTATCGCATTTTGTATGTAATCCCCCTCTATAATAAAGCGCATACTGACGGGTATGTTTGTGTGTGTGTGTGTTTTCCGTCCGCACCCGAGTTATTCGAGACGTTGAAACGACCGGTCGTTCAGAGAACACAACACAAAAGAGACAACGCCACCGGGCGTCGAACTCAGACACCGCGCACAACAGACAAACGCACTGCCAATGAGCCACCGCGCGCACGTCTTTCAAACGTTGCAATGAGGATAGATGTCAGGCGTCTTATTTTGCGATGAACCGGTTGTTTGATAGTAAGAGGCAATGTTCAGCAACGGATTAAAGTGGAATCAAATGGAAATTAGATCTGTTGGTAAGTGCGAAAATGAAAATCATTGCGATGTGCTTGAATTTTGCGCGCGCTCCAGTTTAGTATTTAAAATCAACCACATTACAATTTAAATAGAGGCGCGGATTGCGCGCGCTTCAGCGTTTATTGTTTTAAATTATAGCGCTCTCGTCGACTTTTATGCGCTTATACAAGGCCAATAAAAATGTTTCATTTTTGATACATGCTGAATTTCTACCTGTAAACTTGAACAAAACTAAAAATGATTGTTTTTTTTAAGTCAAAGCATTTTCAGATCGTTACCCCAGATTTTGTTGTTTAGGGCCTGTGCTTTTATTTAAGTTTTGGTTATTTTATTGTTATTTTAATTTTAATTTTTACTCTTGTTTCTTGTTCCACTGGTAACTATAATTTATATTTCAATCAATGTAGACCAAAATTATTTATATTCAAAAAAATCAAAAAGTTTAAGCTAAAGTGGTAAAAATTGTTTGTATTTTTGTTTACACAGCGGCGATTTTCTCTCTCACATCTCAGATAGAACAGTCCAACCTAAGCGCGCTCGCTTTTCTTGTTATCAGTTTACTTGTCTTATTAATTTTTGAAGACAATTGCAGTATTGCGACAAACAGCAACTGCGGCATGGATTTGAACTGACAGCCATCCGCTCACGTTTGATCAACGAATATGGGGACCTTTAGTTTAAGCAATTTAAGCAACCTTAAGCAATTTTTTGAACACTGCTGTTAGTAGACAAACTGAGTAATTTTTGTTGAAGACCTCTACAGACTCATTTTCAGCTCACGGTAGTGCTGACGCCGAACGAATTGTCTAACGCCATTTATTTTTGTGAATACAGCGCGACATTTCAGATAGAACAGTCCAACCTAAGCGGCGCTCGCATGACACTGCGCTTTTCTTGTTTTCAGTTTACTTCACTTATTAATTTTGAATTTTTGAACACAATTGCAGCATGTTTTGCGACAAACAGCAAGGCATGAAGGCATTCCGTTTTGAAGACATTTTTTGCTGTGATAGTGTCAGATTCTGTGAAATTCGATTCTAGGATTACATTTTGGTTGCAGTCACGACAGGGCACTTTTTTTTGAATGCGTTCTGACCATTAGATCCAAACCTTTGTCGGTGAATTTTGAAAAAATTTCAAAATTGCTGTTAGTAGACAAAATAGATTAAACTGAGTAATTTTTGTTGCAGCCTGATGCTAATTTGACTCATTTTTGTGTGCCGGTAGTGCTGACGCCGAACGCATTGTCTAACGCCAAAAGTGACTTCTACTTCTGAGAAGATGTGCACGCCGCCATTTATCGTACTCAGGCAACTGGAAGCACACAAAACAACGTGTTATGTCTGTCTGTTATACATAGTGTCTTGTCTGTGTTGCAATCCAGACACAACGCTGGTTGCATTATGAAATATCACATTGAGTTACGAGAGTGAAAGGTAGATCTTGATGGAATAACGATCGAACAAAGCATTTTAGTTAATTCAGCAATTTTTGACCATTCAAAATTGTCTGGGAAAAAATCACGAACACTTTAAGGTTAACATCTTTGTTTTTCAAATCTTGGTTGCTTAAAAATGGTGCACACAAAAAATACGATTTTGGATTTTTTGCTCATCTTTTTTGATTTTTGCGTTTAAATTTTCAAGCGCCAACTCAGAAGTCTACTAGCCTTCTGTTTCGTCGATTTAGAAATTTTGGAAAAATTTCACGCGCAAGTTATTAACTAACTATATTTTATTGTTTTCAGCTCGACAATTTTAATGCAAAAAGCTAAGTGGTAAAAAGTATTTTTTGGCGACCGTGACATCTCAAATATTCAGTTAAAGTGGCATACTTCAGTCCGGTTGTACATTGTTTTGAACTCTTTTCACGAGTGCAATGATTTATTGTGGAAAAAACGAATACTGTACGAAACGTGTACTTTTTTTGTACATAATCGTCAGGAACCCTGTCTGTTTTAGAGCAGTTTGTAAGTCAACTGTGGTGCGCATCAGTTTCCAAACAGAATGACGAGTTTTGTAGACACGGAAAGTGCATCGCAAATATTCGGGTAAAGTACACTGCAGTGTAATGGTTTTGGGCAACCTGTAGGGACTAAACAATTATTCACTGTTTGTTTTTGCCGAAGAATTTTTTTAAAAATAAAAATTTCCGAACCCAGAAATTAAAATATTTCAATTTTTATGATCCAAATTTTAAACGGTCTCCGAACATTGAGTTTAGACGCACAGCAGCATTTCTCTTAAAACTAGGCTTTTCGAGTTTATTTTTGTCTCTTCAGTTCGAAACTGCGAAAGCGAGAGCGCAAAGCGGAACGCAACACAACTTAGAAATTTGAATGTATCAAATTGAAAATCTGCAGTTGAACTATTTCGTCGTTTTCATCAATTTGTCGCAAATTTGTCCGAGTATTACACGTTTGCTGCCACGTCATCATCGTCACCGTACTGTCTTAGCGAAATTTTCTTTCGTTCATGCAACTATGGCAAATATGCGCCTTTCGGACAGTTTTCAAAATTTTTGTTCAAAGCTGACTACGAAAGCTGACTTCATTACGAAAGCAATATAATAAGTGCATTTTGGCTACAAGTTGGTATAACATTAAATCGTTTCCAATACTTCGTAGCATTGCGTGTTTTTTGATTATTTGGTCGTAACTTTAAATTGTTTTTAACTTTCATTTTAATTTTTTGAAGTTCTTGCATTTGCGCTTTAAATGTCATTATTTTTAACGGTTTAAAGTGTGATGGACATTCATTTAAAGACATTCAGTCCAATGAAATTAAATATGTTCTCATTTTCCCATAATTGTGCATTTTTGTAGAGCAGAGAATCCACCAGCGCTTCTCTGCTTTCGTGAATGTGCTACACGCAGTCATTTACCAACCTGTGGTTTTTGTCTTCCCAGTCTATTTGGAAGCTAATCGAGATAATGACACCGTTATTGTTTTTTATTTTTACACAACTGATAGGTAATCTGCCTTGTTGTTGGAGTTCCATATAACTTGATTACTCCTATTTCTCTAGATAACATTACATACACTGATAAGTTACGATTTTTGAGCATTTCTTTGGTCTCTCTGGGTTCCGTGAATGTGGGTTCATTAACCTTTTTTGTTCCTTCATAAGACACCAATTTCGAAGCTAACTGAGAGTTCAAACAAAGCTTTTTTCCACTCATTTGAGCTGTTTTTTACACATCTGTAATCTGCTTTGTTGTTGGAGTTCCATATAATTTGATCTCTAGATAACATTACATACACTGATAAGTTACGATTTTTGAGTTTTGCAAGTAAATCAATATGCATCAGGCCCAAGCTCCTAAGTAGATTAAAATATTTTTGTGAGCGTTATTGTACTTCACTGATAATAAGTCATGCGTTTTGGCCACGTTTTACACAATTATAGCTATACCCGTTTTTTGATCATTCCCCATAGAAAGAAGACTCTTCTAATAAAAATCACAAATCCAAAGCTCTGATTGTTCAGTTGAAAACGTAATTTATTTTTTTTTTTTTGAAACTGATGTAACCATCATATTCTAAGCACAAGTCAGCTTTTACTGCTCTGTGTCAGCAATAACGTAAATGAGAATATTTTGAAACTGGACAACAAATCAAAATCAATGAACTTAATTTTTATCAGATTTAAAGAATTTTCAAAGATTTTTGGTTAGGCGGATGGCGGAAGCCTGCAATTTATTCGCCGCCCACACAGTGAGTCAACATGTCTGCGTAGTCCGCTATGATCAGACAGAATTCTAGAAGTACATTTTTGGTTTCGACAGTGTTCCGAGCAGTTTTTGTTTTGCTGCTTTTTCTGGATTAGTAAGCTTTTAAAGTTTATTTCAGCTGATATCAACATTTTAATGTTCCAAATTTTGTGCCATGAAAATAAGAGCTTCATTTTTTTGGTCGTAGAAACTGATTTTAAAATCTATTTTTAGAATAGGCATCACGCCGCTACAAATAACAATTTCAGTAACAATCTAGGCAAAATAACAGACCTTACGTGCTCTGCGCTTTGAGCAAGTTTTGGGCTTTACCGGAGGAAATTTCAGCCGAGCACAAAGCATTTTACTTCGTATTGTTGGGAAACAGGCTTTGAACTTAGCTTTTTATGCTTAGTTTTGGGCTAACCATGCTTTAACTGCCTTCGGCATAGGCCTAGAAGCTGACGTAGGGTTTGCCTAGTGACTAGCAAAAAAAGTTTTTTTGTCGTTCATTCATATAACTTTTGTGAACCATTTTGGTGTACAGAACAATAGCCTCAGTGTCCATGGCGCGTTTTAAAATTGAACAAGTACGTTACTTTTTACCTATTCCGGCCCACTAATCCAGTGCTTTGGTTAATTATAGACACATTTGTGAGTTGTTATAAGAATCCTGATTTTTTAAAGCTCCGTCGAATCTACTAGAGTGACACTAGAGTTCAATCAGTTCTTGCGAGCAGTAATGATTATCGAAATGACAGCCTTGTCTTCTATGTGTTGCAATTGAATTTTTCAAAAAGCAAATGTTGCATTGTTTTGCGGTCTTTTTCTCTTAAAAGTGTTGTTTTGTTTTTTGAACGAATTCGATTAGTTCAATTAGTTGAAATAAATAGTTTTATTTAGTTAAAACCCATTTTTGGACGTAATCGAGAAAAGCTTTGCATTTTTGCAGAAATACGCAGGCCTTACATGCTTTTGCAGTCTCTGCAGTCATTTTTGCATCGAAATGTAAATTGCCATTTCATCAAAAGGATATCATCGAAATCTATTTAACTAAACAACCGCAGCAAGTTCTTTAAATTCATCCTTTTAATAACCGTCGTTGTGCTATGCTTCTATGTTGTGTAAGACACTTTCAAGACGCCCATTTAAATCATTCTGACATTCAATAAGTAAAAAATTTCATTTTTGATGATGTTTACAAAGACCTTTATTATTGATCGATTGGTCGACCACAGCCTTTAGATGATCATTTGAAATCTCTTTAATTAAACTTTTTAAAAATACAACTAGATGACCCACGAACAGGAGCAATATTGCATCAATCGAGTTTAGAAAAAAGAATCACCAACTTTCTTTTATTTTTGTTCAAGACGAGTGCTTCAGCACTTTAAGGCTGCAATCGTTTAGTGCATCTAGTTGTTGGTATTATTATAAAGCAGAGAAACTGCTACGAGCTCTTTGACCAAAAACACGTTTGTTGATCGCAGTGCGATTTGAAAGCTTAATGTGAAAGTTGCACTTTAGCTTTGTTGATCTGTTCTTGAAAGCAACAAATTCTTGTCGTCATATGCGACCAAAAGCAAATGGTTATTACCATACAAGCAAACTTTTACTTTACAAAAAATGAACTTTACTTTTTTTTTTTGTACTTTTTTGTTGAGCTCAAATGATTCTTATTCCCTTATAAATTTTAACAAGATTTAGTTAAGATAAGAAATATGTTAATTTAGCTCAACAACAAACAACAACAAGCTCACCATTTGCAATCGCGATCATTTTTTGGTTTATTAATACTGGTGGCATTAACTACGGATGAACTACTGATTCATAGAAGTTATAGAAAATGAACAGTACACTTTAGTAGGCGCACGAGTCAGCGTTTTAGAAAGCTTTTAGAAAGTAAGCACAACAACATTTTGCTTTCGTGATCATTTTTTAGTCCAGATATATGGTCAGCATCATCTGCGGATAAACCACAAGCTCGATTCCGTGAAGCTTACATTTTTGTTGGTTGTACATACGTGAGTTGTAACTGCTCAGCAATAAAAAAACGTGTGTTTTTGCTACTGGTAATCCAAAATCAGAAGATCAGATAATTTTGTCGCACCTCACACACCAGATTGTCTTCTTTCACAAGTTCAGCGTTATTCCGACAACTCTTGCTCGTATTTTTGTTCTTGGTACTTAACTTCTATGTGTAAAACTTTTTTTATGGGTTTTTTGGCCTTGTTTTTGGCCTTTTGGTCTATTTAAATGACATGTTTAATTACATATTAATTTTTGTCACTGTTTCGCCGGATCGGTTTTTCGAATCGGAACAGATAACGGTTATAATTTTGCAAAATTTGTTTAATTTCTTGGCCCAATTTTAACAGAATTTTTAAAAAAAATTTTTCTGTTTCAAACGATTTCTTTTAAAGCTTACAGTTGTGCTGTTCCTATTTTGTCTTATTCTACTTTCGTATTTTTGATAACTTTTACAAACAGAACGTAATAAATTTTGTTTTGAGAAGAAATAATTCAGTGGTTTCAGTTTTGTTAACAATTGATAGTTCTATCAATTGAATGTTCGAAAATAACTGTGACTTTTGAAATACTCGTGGGTTCGTTAAATTACTTACAACATACAGACTGATACCGTGTTTTCAAAGTTTTTGTGTGGTCAAAATGCGGCTGAAACTATGTGGCATTTGGCCTTTTACATGATTTGTTTAACTACATTTGAATTTTTGTCCGTACGGCGGTTTTAATTTTGCACTCCAAATCCGTTTAATTTCTTGGTCTATAGCTTAACAGAATTTTTATTCATTTTTCTATTTTCAATCCATTTCTATTAAAGTTCTGTTAGTTTCAGTTGTGCTGTTGACGCTCCTGTTTTGTTCTATTCTACTTTCAAATTTTTGCTGACTTTGTTGTGTCATTTTCAAACCTTTATCAATCCTCTCCCTTGTCCCTATGCGTCATCGTGTCGCAACTCTCTTCTCAGCGCAAAGGAAGCGCTGCGCAACTGCTAATCCAGTTGATTCTGCAATGTTCGCGACAGCGCTAATCCACTCAACAAACAATCCATTCTTTGGTGACAGAGCCCGCGCTCTGTTGCTCTACCGTATAGCTCTGAATTTTGTCTCCGACGTGTAATTTTTAACGAAATTTGAGTTGACCTTGACGTCCACATGTGCGACCAGGAAAACACTCTGTTTTTGCTACAAAAAATTGGTCTTTTCGATCGCTGCGGAACCTGTTTTAGGTTCATGCGATGGTTGTTGAGCGAAGCGTACCCAAACGGGAAATGAGCGCCATTGAAGTAGAGAAAAATGAAGTTGACTGATTACTAACGGTTGGTTTGTTATTGAGCTAAATTTAGAATTTTGATATTACAAACACGTGGTTTGTTTTGCGAGTTTGTTGATTTTTGAAAAAGTGAAAAGAGAAAAATAAGAAGTAAACTCTATCTCAGGTTATTGGTTTGTTACTTAAAAATATGGTAGAACGCCAGATGGCGAGCTAGAAATGAATTAATTTACTAATGCATTTTTTGATGCGACCAATAAGCGAAAACTAAAGCGGTTAATCGTTACGCTTTGTTTCCGTACCATTTTTATTTCTTCGTTCATGAAACGGTGAAACATTTGCTATATCTTGGTTGTGGCTTTAAATCGCTCTTCTTCCCTATCCGCGCCGGCTCTCTATTCAACTCTATCTCAGGTTCTCGGTTTGGAACTTGGTTTATTTTTTTTTAACCGCCAGAGGGCGAGCTGGAAATAATCTGCTTGACTAAGGCGTTTTTGAGGTTCGCATGACTCGCATGAAGTTGCGCTCTCGTTTATGCCTTTTTTGATTGCAGTAGCTATTTGAGTTCTTTATGTTTAAATATTTTCTATTTGTTAAGACAAGCTTCTCACTATTTGAATTAATTTGATTTTTTGGTTATGGAACTCATTTTGGCAAACTAGAAATGAAGGTGAAGTTGACTGATGACTAACGGTTGGTTTGTTATTGAGCTAATTTTAGAAATCTGATTTCACAAACACGTGGTTTGTTTTGTGAGTTTGTTGATTTTTGAATATTGAACTCCAACTCAGGTTTATTATTTGGATAACATTGTAGAACGCAAGAGGGCGAGCTAGAAATGATTTGACGATAAGTCAAAATTAAACCACTAAGAAGCAAAAGTTTTGATTACGAACGAATTTTACGAAAAAAGGCATAGACGCCTAAATTTTGTTTGCAGTGGCTGTTTGGGTTCATAAATTGAATATTGTATTTTTTGAGAGTTACAGGTTTGTTATCCGGACAGGCTGACTAATCGATATATTTTTTTGGTTAACGAACTCTATCTTTTTGGTACGCCTAGAGGGAGAGCTAAAAATCATTTGCTTGATTTGGAGTTCACTTGATAAGCCGAGAGCATAGACTTTTGCTTCAGCTATATTGTTCAAACGCAATTTTTTCATAATGAACGGTCTATCGGAGGTGCTTGAAGTATAATTTTTGGAACACCAGCTGTCACTTTTGTTGTTGTCACCAACGTTTTCTGCGAACACAATGAATTGCTTTCTTACTTTGTGTGTTGGAGTCAAACCGTTTATCGTTTATCATGAATTTTCGATATTTCCGAGATTGGTTTTTGAGACAAGTCACAACTAATTACTTATTTGCATATTTATTTCATTCTTTCAGTTGACATTGATTTTAAATGAGCTCTAAATGGGTTCACTAATTGTTTTTTTTAGTCTGCCTACGCTCACTATCCCCGATATTATTAACATTTTTGTTTTTCGCATTTCAGCGCACACGCTGGAAATGATCACCTAAACTGCATTTTTAGGGTTGGCATGTGTTGCATTTGTATTTTACACGCACTTTTTTTCCTAAATAGCGGTTCATTTTTTAAATTCATAGTAAACTCATCAGTTAGTTTCAGGACCTTACGTTTTAGGGGATACTCCAGGGCATATTTCTTGTAGTTTAGCCATTGAAACGCTCTGCTTCTGTTAGATTTAAACTATTGTTTTTTTTAGAGAAAACGACGTGATTTACTCTCCGCAGCGGATCGCTATTCGATTTGATTTGAAATTTTTGGCTTCTCTCGCTTGGTTTACTTAACAACTTTGTGGCACGCTGGGGAGAAAGCTAGATAAAGCTACAAAAGGACTACTTGAATTTTAATGACGTTTCGGGGTGTCCATGGTAGACTAAGATTTACAAAGAGTTATGCTTGATCGAGAAGTTTTGTTCAGAAGCGATTTTTTTGCATACTGACTACACAACGTTGTTTTAAAACCAATTTTAACAAAGCGCAAAATTGAATTTTTCAATGTTGTTAATTTGGTTTCATTGTTGTGTTGTTTTACGACATATCGGCTGCCAACTGTTCAACTTTACATTGATCTGCTGCGTTTTTGAGTTTGGCATCATAAGAATATCAAAGAACAATTGGTGCTGTTTAGCCGCAAAAGTCTCTACTTCTGCGTTCTATCTTACAAGCCTAGCTAGAAGTTATTGGTTTTTGAAACAAACCACAACTACTTGTACATGCGTACAAGTACATGTGAAATTTATTTTTTTTTGTGTCGTTTACTTGGGAAAATAAGTAAACTCTGAATGGCCTTTAAGAACAAATTATTGTTTTTTGACGAGCAGAGCATAAAATTGAAGATTTTCTCCCAAAAAATACTTGTTTTTTTTGTTGAGGAGCAGAGCTCATGCTAATTATCCGACTTTCCTGTAAAAAAATAGTTTTATAGTTTTTTTGTTGAAAATGAACTTATTACGCTAAACACTACGAATCGACTTTGCTGCAATTATGACCATTTCTAGACATAACCTAACTTTCCGGAATTCTCTAACATTCGCGTATTTGGCTTGTTGGAGATGATCTGCTTAACTAAATATTTATGGCAGCATTCATAGGAATGTCAAGGAGTTGCTAATAAACGATATCTCTTGTGCACGATTTTTGGCTACAACAAGCGCTTTTAGAAGAGCGCAAAAGTGATTTTTGCACTTTTCAAATTATAGTATAATTTTATGGTCTATACCTTTTGTTGGCTTGGCATCTGTTCCTTAATTTTTGAAGGAGTGTATGTCGAATATAGCCTGGTATTTATTAAAACGCAAGCATCAGGTTGATTTCTGAGGTTTCTGGTAATATAAATAATTTTGCACGCCAGAGAGCAGGCCGAAAATGATCTGCTTAACTATTGCATTTTTGTGGTGCGCAGCAATGCGCTTTCTGAACACCCATTTAAAAAAGAGCGCAAAAGTGAATTTTTCGTTGTTTTTTGCATCTGTCGTTCAATTTTTCCACTTTCCGACTTTTTCATTAGAAGAAGTTTTCTAGTTTTTAGGCAGTTTTTGCTGCTTTCATAAACACTTCTAGACATAATTTTCCAGAATCCCAGAACATTCACTAACGGAAATTTTTGATTGTAGCCAAAATTGTTGAAGTCGTCGAAAGTCATTTTTGTTTTTTGGCTGCAATCGCGTAGCTTTGGCAGGTAATTGTAGCTTTTGTTACCAATCTACGCCTAATACATATTTACATGCCAGATTTTGTCTTTTTGCTCGTTCTAGTAGATGGTTTGCTCTGCCTTTTTTGCTGCAATTACCACCGTTCCTTGACGTGGTTCAACTTTCCTGAATTCTCCACCATTTGCTTGCTTTGCATGATAATTTTTTGTCCCTTATTCTGTATTCTCTCGTCTCTGTATTAAAAGACAAGCAGTAGGTTTATACAAATAATCAATAGGCTATTAATTAAATGCCTTGCAAATGCGTCATCAATCGAAGGTCGACGACGGTCGCCGTGCAGAAATGTTTTGGTTCTTCCGTCCATTCGCACGACGATGAGCGATCGCGTCGTGGGAACTTTGTCTGAGTCAGCGCGCGGTCGTCGCGCGCTACTGTGCAGCGCTGTGATCTATTGTTTGGCCATTTGCGGCAGAGAGTCTATTTGTTGGAACGGTGAACGGTTCGTCAGATCTGTTTAATGCACAAGATTTTGTGTTTATTTAATAGCCAATTAATTTTTCCAATTTCGCGTTGTTAGAGCGGTGCAATACGTTGGACAATCGTTCAAAGTTTGAGTTCTATTGCAAGTTAATACAGGGTGGCGCATAAATACTGTGACGCATCAAATAATTCAACTTGTTATTGCTTTTGTGCACTTTTTAAGGAGTGGGAAGTGTTTTAGTCGTGTTCCTTGCTTCTTTTATGCCAAATATTGCTGTTCCATTTTTTCCCAAAAAAATATTCTTGGACAGGGGAGCTCTCGGGAGGAGGCTGGTCGAAGGCAGATCGGATCAAAAAACAAAAAGTTACAGCGACTTTGGTTGTTTGACTCGCTGTTGGCGAACCCCCATAAATTGAAGTCCGTCCTCCACAACCAAAGATATTTTGGCCTCAAACTCAATCAATTTGAACTTCCCGACTATGCAATTTGGGGAATTTGGAGCTGAAGACCTGCGCTATCAGGCACAAATCGTTAACTCGCTGAAACGCGCTCTGGGAACAGTACGGAACAAAAGTATCCCAGATCTGATTGCGGCCATCCTTAAAAATGTCCAAAAGCGTTTCGAATCCTAAATCTCCGACTAACAAAGCTATTTTGAAAATACCAGAGTGTTTCTCATACAGAATTTGCTCCTCTTTCAAATGGTATACAGAACGGGTTGTTTTGTTTGTTCACTTAAAAGATATAGATTATTTTACGCGTCACAGTATTTATGCGCCACCCTGTAGTAGCATACTAGTAATTTTTTTAAATTTAACCGAGAATTCTCAAATTTTTCGGGCATCTACGATCTGTTTATGGATTATGGTTAAAAATTACGTAAAAAATACTTTTGTTCTAGGGGTGCGATATTTTGGACAACTCTTTAACAGTTTGAATTCAGCTCAATGAGATACAAGTAGTTTTTGGAACCCTTCATTAACGCTAATTTTTTAACGTTAATAGGATGAAATATAGAATTTTTTGCATTTGTTTCGTCCTCCAAGCATTTATTGTTAGTTCAGAAGCGGAATTAATGCAATCACAATGAATCAATGTTTTTTGTTTGCATTGTTTTTGAACTGTCGTATTAACCCCAAAACAATAAGTTTGCAATTTTACAATAACTAAACTTTAATGTTTAGCTTTAACATCCGCTTTTATTTAAATTTTCGTTAAATTGATAGGCAGCCCTATTATCAAATGCTCAGTTGCACTGAAGTAACGTTGTGTTTTTGTAGTTTGGTTTGAGTTTTCTCAAAGTTCTGAACGTGCAGTCAAAACAATAATCTTTTGACTCAATTTTAATTTTACGCTTTTTCTGTGTGACAAATCACAGAAAATTGAAGATTTTCCTGCTAAAACTGACGCTAAACTGATGCTTGGTTATCGATGTTTACAAGGTCTATTCAAAAAAACGGATTCTTTTTTGCAGCAAAGCGTTTTCAAACTGCTCAGCCACTTTTGCAAATACTCTCAAAGTTCACTGTTAAAGCACTCTCTTCTGGTGCAGTTGACTGACGCATTTCTGAACATACAATTTGTTAAGAGTAATTGTTATACATTTTTGTTAGCTGGTGCAAAGTATTCCTCTCCCACACTTCATCATAAATTCATTAAATTGCTCAGTTGCATGGTGGGTTCTTTTTGCGGTATTCTCAAAAGTATGAAAACGCAAATCATTGTCCAATTATTGTTTTTTTGTTTAGATTTTGAAGTTGATTTGTGCCTATTTTAATTAGTAATTTGACTCAAATTCAATTTTTGTATGCCAAGCTTATTCCGAAAACTAAGTAATGCTTTGTTATCTATTTTACAGTGCTCTCAAAGACTCAAAGTTGCGCCACTCTCCTCGACTGGCGCATTGCCAATCGCACTTTGTCCTCACTGTCAGACCGCGACATTTAGCATTAAGGTCACCGACGGAAGGAGACAAAAAGTTGCACTTTTCAGACGCGACGTTTCCGTGGTAGAGTCAGCGGTCAGATCGTTGGTCATCGCTAATATTGGCAAGCTGATTTCTGGCAATTTACTGAGAGGAGAACATGTGATCGAGAGCGAATTAACGCGCCGAAAGAAGTGATTTTGTGTAAACAAGATGATAGGGAAGTTTGGCGAGTTGTTTCCGGGTTCAAAGAGTTTAAAAGATTGACTATGGTCAAAACTTAACTTGAATTTAACTTTTTGCACTTTTTGCGAAGTAGAACATTCATAATACAAACTATTTTTGCATAATACATGAACGCGTTTCAGGATTTTGGTTAATTAATACAGACAATTAATTGATTTGCTGCGTTTTAACTTTTTGCGGTGCTTTAGGTGTTAAACGGCGGTTAATAACATCGCAAAAATTTTCTTTCATCGCAATTTTCTTTCATTGCAAAACACTTAATTTAAGAGATTTTTGGAAAGACATAGATCGTCATTGTTTCTGCTTTTCCATAATTTTTATTTTCTTTCTTTGATCGCTTGTCCGCTACACGTATTCTCCATTCAGACAAGCATACTTGTTTCTTAATCTATTTAAGACCATTAAACGATTAAAGTTTTTAAGATACATTAAAGATTTTTGTTCAGACTTTACGATATTCAACAATTACAGTCATTTTTTTGGTTCATTTTTTGGTTATCAGACCAGCGAATTTGGTTCCCACAATATCGAGTTTTCAAATTAATCAAAAAGTCAAACAACAATCCACTACCAGAGAATGCAAAATTTTCGGTATTATGTTCTTCTTCACGACGATTTACCTTTTATTCTTTTATTACAAATGACACGTTTCTAGTTGTTACAATAAATTTTTGTACTTGACATCAATTTCATACAGACGTAGCGCAATTTTAATAATTTTGGTCTATTTTTGCCACGCTCTCTCAGTAAATGACAATGCAATGAACAAAAACATTGAAGCTTCAGAAAACCAACGATTTTTTTCGTTTCGTGTAACAATTTTTAAACTTTTTCAAGTAGTACAAACTCAAGAATCAAACGCAATGATGCTGTTTACTTTACAAATCAAAAATGATTACGCAAACTTGACAGTTTACCATTTAAGTCATCTTTTTATCAGGAATTGCCATTTCCACGACACCAGTTTCCTTGTAGGACATCGACTTTTCTTTCATTTTAAATCAGACAAACGATTTTCAAAGGAAAATAGATCAGCGATCTTTCTTCCATTTCAATTCCACCCGTCAGTTAAGTTGTCGGTCGCCACTCGTTGGTGCCTCGTTGTCTGTGCGTCCCAATCGCCGTCATTCCCCTCAACCATCCATCTGATCACCGGGCGCTCCTACCACGAGCGAGCGGAGCTGCTTTCGTCAACAGAGCGCGGCGCATGTGGCAACAAGTGGGGATAGCGCCAGTGGCGTCGTCCTTTCGCCAATTTATCAAAAAACGCGCGCACGCGCGCTCGTCGTACATACATCTCTCCCGCGCTCGATCATCGCTCCGCCGCACAGCGAAGGACAACGGAGCGCCGCTGTTGACAGGGCGGTGGAAGAGGGAGAGGAAGAAGAAGAAGGGGCTTGTGATTGTCGCGATCGGCAAACGACGCGTTTGCTTTCAATTTTTTCGGCGTTTCGTTTATGTAAATTTTGTTGACGCGATCCGATGTTGTGATTGGTGCATTGGGAGCAGCGGAAAAAAGACGATTTGTTGTTGAAGTGAAGAGAGCGATTTCTGTAAGAATTTTGTGATCTCCGTCATCTGTCAATGGAATCAATTTGTAGATTATATTTCCTCGTTTTATTGGTTTTTTTGAACTTGAGCTTGGAATGTTAAGCGGCAAGAAACGTCAATTGTAGACTTTTAATTCTTAATTCTCTGTTTCTTTTCTTAATGTCATCATTTCTTAATTTCCACTCTTGCCTACAATAAGCTAAAAAGAAGAGCCATTTTTGGGTTGTTGGACAGCATTAAACGGCTCAAACGGTTGAAACGTTAACTTTTGACTTTTGTTCTAAAGTTTTTCTTAATTTTTAAATTTCCCTTCTCTTGGCCTACAGAAATTCAACAGGCAAACCACTTTTTTTGTAACTAGTGATTACGGTTGAATAGCCGCATTCAGTTGATGCTGAAAAATTAGATTTTTTGGAAACGCTTTTCCAAAATTAATTGATCTTGAACTCGGAAACCAAAAATGCATTACTCAAACGTTGAATTGCGTTTCAAATGACAACAGAAGCTTAGAAAACGTCAATTTTTGACACAAATACAACAAACGATTCATTTAAGTGACAACAACAAACGCCTGCTCTCAGTGTCATTTTGGTTAAAATCATTAGCTTTCTGCAAATCAAAACAACTTTCAGTTGAAGTAAAAGTTGAATTGGACCAATAGGGGCCATGAAATGCCTCAATCAAGTAGAGCTTGATTTTAATACTGGATTGCTTTGAAACTACAAGAAGTGCGCCAAAGACAAACATCGTCAATTTTATTCATTCTCTTTTCCCATTTTTGTGTTTCTCTGTGTGGCTCAACGTTTTGTGTAGATGCTCCTCATTGCGTTCTACAAAATGCAAAAGCCAAAATATAGTTGAACCTTGTTTTATTCGAATATCATGAGCAACGCGATATTATAAGCAAAGACAAGGTGATCGATTCACGTTCGCAGAAGGACATTTTAAGAATTCCAATCCTTCATTTAAGTGGAAATGTGGGAAAAGAAAAAAGAGACAATTTTTGTCCACGCGTACTCCAACCGTTCCCTGTAACTTGTGACCTTCCGTCACCTCTTAACTCATATGAACTTCCTCTTTCTCTTATTCAGTGGAACGTTAGATTTTTTGCAATTGCAAAGCAGTTGCAAAGTAGAAAATCATGGTCTCTTTCACATTGCATAATTAAATTTTTTTTTGCAGAGTAGGATTTCCGCTACTTCCTGTATTGATTTTTCCAACTTTATAACCTAGAGACGATTTTTGATGACGTTGAAGACGTGGTCTTAACCAACTTGCTTCATCTGTTGACCTCAAATGCACGTTCTGATTAGTCTAACACACTTTGGAACGCGTTTCGCATTTCGCTGTCCAATCTGATTTGTTTCTGCTTTTGCATGCAAATGTCAACCTGCTACAAATCCGTCGCTTCGATTAATCATTTATAAATCATACGTATTTTTGTATCTCAGCAATCAGTTCAATAAAAATTCAACTATAGGAATTTTAGGAATTAAGGCACTTGCTTCAATGCTCTGTTGTTGCGTCTCAATAGTGCTCTGTTGTAGTTTATAGCGACAAATTACCGATAAATTTCAATTACGGGCATATCTTTTAAGCTACGTAATTCTAGTCAGGTTCACGTTCATCGTTTTGAAAGATTGCTCATTTATTTTAACTGATCTTAGTAATTTCCAATACACGACTCCTTTTAACTACTTTTACTGGTCTGAAAGTGACGAGCAACACTTTTATGAGTTTTTGATTTAATTTGTCACATTTTTTGCGGTCCCCTGTCCTGTACTTTTTACGACACCAACACTCCAACACAGGGTCCAAACGCGAACGAAAAGTGAAATCGCAGCGCTCGCCGCCCTGGAAGAACAACTGTTACCACTTTGTCTCCAGCGGCTTTCAATCTCCGGCTCCGCTACTTCTGCTTTGCGACGAGGACTCTTGGCGCGCTAAACAAAAAGGTGCCAACGCGTCTCTAGCGTCCAGAACGGCTCTTCCGACTGCCGCTCTTATTGACAAGTTTGTTCAATTTTCGGTTCTTTCCTATCACGAAAGTTGATCTC
>MQUG01003276.1:0-31044 GCA_007213375.1 Steinernema feltiae
CCAACGAAATAGCTTTGTTTTCATGCTTTTAACAAATTTGTTCTTATTTCTATGTTCCAAATTATGCGTTAACCTTATTTTTTGATCGCTGCAGTTTTAAACTGTGTTTGAAACCATGAAAAGTTTGTAAACTTTAAAAACCAAACAAAGTAACAATAGATTATTTATTTTTGTCGCTGTGCTTGGCTTTGGGGATGTGGATAAACAACTATCAATGCTGTTTTGTAAAAATTTACCTTAATGGTCATAAATTCAGTCGGAAAAGAAAAGTCAGAAATTATATTATTTTCCAAGGCAAATTAAAGTCAAATTTTTGTAAAATTAAAGTCAAAAGTCAAATTTTTCGCTCGCGTTGTCGCCCTTGTTTCGCTGTTCATGTTCAACAGTAGAGAATGGGCATTGTCGAGCAATACGTTAGCAAACGAACGTTATTTTTTAAGGTCGGAATCGGAATAGATATAAAACCAAAGTGAGCGCTTCTTCTTAGCCACAATGGTCAGCTATGTATTTATTATTGTATAGCTAGGTATTTATATCAAGGTCTAAATAGTTGTTTTAAATAATTTTTTGTTTATTAAACGGTGCAAAATAGCCACTTTTTTGTTGTGATATTTGCATTTTCTCGTTGTTTTTTGTCATTGGTTCCAGTCACTCCAACAAAATAGCCTTGCTTTCATGCTACATTGACTCTTCATAGAAGGATGACTCTGCATTTTGTCTTTAAAAAATTTACAAGTTTTGTTATCTATCAGTTGCCTGTCAATTCAATGTGTTTTTAAATTTCGAGCATTTCTGTCATTGCAATTAACGTCGGCAAAGCAAGCATAAATCAAGTTCCTTTTTTGAAGATGTGACCTTCTCACCTAGCAACGAAGCAACTAAAAAAACTTTTTTTTTTTTTGGGTCAATGTGCGGTTCGATTTTCTTGCGTCGTTCAAGTTGAGTCAAGTTTATTGTTTGTTCATTTTTGATCAACATAGTCATTCGCAGATTTTCGGCAGACAAATGAATTTTCAACGGTTTTCAAAAGTCAAAAAAGAAGGTCAATTTTCGCTCCCGTTCTCGTCAATCACAGTTCTCGTTGTTTTAATAAATGTTCAACAGTAGAGAGTGTACCAATACCTAAGCAACCAACGTTATTATTTGAGGTTCATATCGGCAAAGATGAAACCAAAGTGAGCGCTTGTTCTTAGCTCAAATGCTCAGCAGCACATATAGTAATAACAAAATTTTGCGTTCAGTAGCTTACATTAGCGTTCAATAACTTCCAACAAATGCATTTTTGGAATTGGCTCCTTCCATTCAGGAGGTAACCTAAACATGTAAACCGTAATATGAAATTCCTTCCTAATTTTTTTGTAACTATACAATGGATTAAACGCTTAATGAGCGATTGAAACGAAGTTACAAATGTGAAAACACGTTGCCATTAAAATATTCGAGAGCATTTATTATTCAGTTTTTTTGGGGCTTGCGTTTTTTATAAGGAAAAACATAACAAAACTGTCGTTGCGCTACTGTTTTAATTGAACGATTTGGCATTTTTGGTCACGTCTGCTGTAACAATAAAGAGCATACATTCACGTAACCACGACAAATAAATTTGCTCAAAAAGTGCAAAAGATTTTAATTTTGGTGCTTGTACAAGCTTCAATCCAAACGAATAGCTGCGTTTTTGAGAAGGAAAAACATCACAAAACTGTCGTTGCGCTACTGTTTCCTTTGAAAGATTTGGCATTTTTGGTCATCATCTTGTACTACAAATCACGTTTGGCGCAACAATAAAGAGCATACATTCACAGCTCTTATTGCTGTTTGCGTTTGTGAAACAAATTGTTGTTGAACAGTTCATGAATGCAAGCATTTGTGCCTTTTGTCTCGTCCTTCATCTACTACACGCATTCAAACGTCACATTTAGCAGATCGAAGGGTCTCGAAAAGAGTCTAGAAAAATTTTCAACTTCAATTAAAATTTTCCCGGTCAGACATGAGAAGTTAGTCAGTTAACTGTTATGATCTAGAACGTATGCGTCTAAAATTAAGTTTTTTATTACAAATCTGTAACAATTGTTGGAACTTTCAGCAATTTTATTAAATTCTTTATCTTAAATTTTTTGAAACTAGAATCAACAACTGATGAGATACGACGTTGAACACTTCCGTAATACCGATAATATTAAAAATTTCAAGCGCACTTAGTGTTCAATTTTTTTATTTTTGGGGGCTAGCTTTTCGATCCAATCAAAGCTGGTGATGCGGCAAAGTAACAGCTGTAATCTTACACAGAAAGAAAATTTTCTGTTTTTTTTTTCTTTTTTTTTAAATTTACCTGGAAAAGAAAATCAACAAAAGTTTAAGTCCGAAGCAACGCTTATACACTGGTGTGCAAAAGTATAGGCCACCCCCCGATTTTGCTATTACTGACTCAAGCAAGTCGCTCAGGAGGAAACAAGTAATTTACCGTTGTTCAGCACGCTAAAAAAGATAGGATTACTAGTTTTTGTTGATACTAGTGACCAGAAATACCAAAATATGGAATTTTCGCTATTTTCGGGGGGTGGCCTATACTTTTGCACACCAGTGTATATCCGTTTTACGCCTGCAAAACAGACATCGTGATGTGTTTATTGCCAATAATTTAGGCTCATTCTTTAAGTCTGTTTCTTTTTCTTACACTGCTGCTTTGTGTCCCGCAAACTGCTCTAAACTCAAGTTGATGTCTGTCACTGAACCATAACAGTTTTTTTTGCACTTAGCACAACCGTGCAAACAGACAATACCGAATGATCACCGCCTGTCAGTCGTTATCGATGCCGCCTACACTTTCTGGTTATTACTCAACGAATTCCGCCTTTTAAGGCCCCTTTTTATTTTCATTTTCAAGATTCCTATCTTCCACATTTGCAAATCACAAAAGCGTTGCGTCACATCGTCGTCCCTCCGCGTGCATATCGCATTCCATCTCTCGTTGACCCAGACACAGACAGCATAGCTAGAGGCGCATTTCGCTCTCCCGGCAGCGCCAGCTGCCGCGTGCGCAGAGGACGCGACAGACATAGCGGAACTGTTTGTTGCTGCCGCTGCTGATGCTCCTCCAAAATGGGTCCTCCGACGGTGCGCATCGTCAGCGGCAGCAGCAGACGACGACATCGACGACGACGACGTACTTTTAATCTATCGCCCAGATCAGAAGCTGCCGGGCGGCGGCAGCCGTTTGCTGTGGCCTACGTTCGTCGCCGCCTGTGCGCTCTGTCGCGCCACACGATCGATTCTTTTGCATATATGTGAACGAGAAAACGTGTCGCGATGATCCGCGACCTTTTGGAGTTTCGCAAGAGCGAAATTTGTGGCGCCAGACGGCGCCAAATTCAGGAACGTTTTTGTCAAATCATGCGCGGAGCGCGAAAGTCGCAAAAACGAGAAAAGAACGTCGGCGGCGTCGCATGTTTACGACCGATTGTTTAGTGGGTTAATCGTGTGGTGCGCGCGCGCGTGAACAGAGTGACTGACTACCGTATTGAGTTAGGAGTGAGTCAACGACTTAGTCAGATCTGAGTTTTGTGCGCTCTCATAGAGGTGAGCTGGCAGTGGACGTTCGTTTTTTGAATTTTTGAGGTTTTTCTTTCAGTTGTAAGTTTGTTACCTTAATAATTCCGACTTTCTTATTATGATCCAATTTTTTAATGTTTTTTGTGAGCAGCGCCAAGTTAAAGTGTCTACAGTGTGTCGTTTATTGGTTGTTTGATAAAACAACGCAAAATTTTGTTCATTTTTTGCAATGATTCGCAGTTGTCGTCGTGGTTTTCTTGTTTTTTTGCGGTTTGTTCACAAAAACGGTCAACACACGGTTGTGAAAATTTTCATTATAATTTTTGCTCATCTTAATTGTTTGATAAAGCATCCCAAATTCAAAGATGCTTTTGATTGGTCTGAGAGCATTATTGGCTCACTCAGTTCAGTTCTTGTTTAATCATTCTCGTGCTTTAGAAGAAGTATCATTTTCGTATTGATTTTAGAGTTTTATGCCATACCACCATTAACTTCTTTATCAGTGAAAATCTTTTCTTTTGCTGCTTTTTTGTTTTTTGTTATACCGTTATTTTGCTGAGTTTGTGGCTATTTTTTTTAATAAAATTGTTGCTATTCAAATTTTTATCACTGGTGTTGTTGAAACAGTTTTAAAACATAGATTTTTGCCAAGAGTCGCTGAATCTGTTCAGAATTTTTTGCTGTACCCGCGGTGGTTTATCAGCCGTAACTTCTGGTGCAATTATCCAATTTAACTTAAATGACTCATCGCGTTTGTTTTTATTTATTTGGGGTTGTTTTTTTGAACAATGTACTTGTGTTTATTTGTTATTTTTGCTTGACCGATCATGCTCCCTGCGGCAAATAAGTCAAAAAAATCCTTTTTCTTGCTATTTCATTGCTGAATTTCAGTACATTGTATTCTTTGCGCACGATAATCAAAATGCTCTTATTTAAATTTTTGTCACTTCCCGTTAGTTCCGACTGGTCTTCATGAAACAGTTTTGACGAAGCAGATTTTTTACCACGGACCTGTGAGTCTGTTGATCATGCCTACAAGTCCTCTATCAAGTTCATTTTTAGTTCAGACATTTTTTAATTGCTCGATCATTTTTAGTTCAGACATTTTTTAATTAACTTTTCGGCTACATCAAATTCATTAATTTTTGACAACGCGCAGACGAGGCCAAGTCAATTTTGACTCTTTTCTTTTCTTTTTTCTTTATAATGATTTTTTTTAAATTTGTGTGTCTTAGTCTGTGTCTTTGTATTGGGTGCATTCTCGTGACTCATGGCAGCACACATTTCCAGACGTCACAAACAATTTTTTGCCCATTTTTCCACATTTCCATGTCACATGACCTGTCACACCAGCTGCTAATCCTCTCGTGGCTTTCAGCCAACCTTTGCACTAGCTTCTCAGTTTCAACACATTCGACCGCAGTCGTTCTTTATTTACTGTACTTCCTAACCCTCTCCTTGCTACTGTGTACTCACGGGGGAGGTGGTAATGCGTTAACTACACTGATCTGCGTGATATTTCCTGATCTGTTATTTCGTCGGCAGTTCTTTGGTCTTCAAAGACGCGATATCGCTTTTCATTTTTGGTTTTGCAGCTTCAAAGCTTGCCGCCTGGGTGGATTAGGTTTCAGTGCGAGGAACGATGCGTCGAGATTGACGAGAAAGAATTTTTCAGATATTTGTTTTCTGGTCTATGCAGTATTGCTGCAATGTTCTCTTATTCGCGTCTTTGAGCGATTGAGCGGGTTGATCTCAAATTTTGCTATTTTAAGTATTTTGTGCTGCTACAACTGCACACTCTGAAATTGCAATTCTATTTGTATCATCTGTTAATTTGTTTAATTTTTATTAATTTTTAAAATTTTAAAAATTTTTTAAAATTTTTAACTTTATTTTATTGATTTAACATTTTTTTATATTCTAGCAATTCTACTTGTCTAACCTGTTAGTTCGTTTATTTTTTTAAATTTTCAATAAAGTTAATAAATTTTAAAAATTTTAAAAATTTTTAAAAATTTTAATAATTTTTTTTAAATTTTAATAAACGCTGAAGCGCGCGCAATCCACGCTTTTATTTAACTGTGATTGCTTGGCTTGAACAGCTTTAATTTTAAATTCACAACTGGAGCTGGAGCGCGCGTAAATTGCAGGCACATCACGACGATTTTCATATTCGCACTCGACAGCTTATCAGCGTTTCAAAACTCCATTTCATTCCTCTTTGATCCGTTACTTAACGGCTTGCTTCTTGCCTACAAACAACCGCTTCATTGCGAAATGAGACACCTGACGTATATCCTCAATGCAACGTTTGAAAGACGTGCGCGCGGTGGCTCATTGGCAGTGCGTTTGTCTGTTGTGCGCGGTGTCTGAGTTTGATGCCGAGTGGTGTCGTCTCTTTTGTGTTGAATTTTCTGAACGATCGGTCGTTTCAACGTCTCGAATGACGCCGGTGCGGACGGAAAAACACACAGACACACAAACATACCCGTCAGTTTGCGCTTTATTATAGAGGGGGATAATTTTTAATTTTTAATAAAAAAAGTTTCAATTACAATTTTTTGGACGGGTTGGCTAGTGAAATACCAACGTAGCAAAGCAAAGTCTATAGGTGACATGTTAGTTGTACTTTATTTGAACTGTTGATTACTGCCCGAAGCATACTGATGGGAAAGTGCAAAAAGTTCCTAAGAATTTCGTTCCCAGGTTATGAAAGCTTAATGTGACATTTTTGGGGTCCTGCGATCTTCTTGGAAAATGTCCGTTCTTGGCTATTGTACCAAACGCTAATTCCAAAATTTAATAAGTTTAATATTCGATTTTTAATTAATTTTGACACCAAACTGCGGAATTTTATTTTAAAAAAAAATAGAGTATCGTACTGATCAAAGTCTGGGATAGAGGGCTGAGTTACCGTAGGACGGAGTGTGTTAGTTTTCGGACTATCTGATCATCAGATCCGGTATGACCACTGATTGCGTACTGGGCTTCAGTTTGTATCTTTGTTTCTAAATTTTCCGCGTAATTTACATTCTGACTCATCTTCCTCACTTTCCTCTGTTTACTAGCTACAGCAGCAGCAGCTGATATTTGAGCATTTCCACGTCACTACATAATCTGTTCATCATGTTTTCAGTCACTTTTCTGTTAGTTTTCTGTCAACGAAACTTTGCAACCGCAAGGGCTTAGGCGCCGCTACTTTGATCCTTTGTTTACGAGAGTGTGGTCGTTGTGTGGGACTGGGCAGGAAAACTTGTGTGTGCGCTTGCTCTGTGCGCCCACAGTGCGCCCAACTTCTTCTTCTTCTTCGCGTCCCCTTCCCTTGCGGTTAACTTCGCGTGGTGAGCACAGCGACCTAATGATTTATCGCGTTGTGTGTTACTTCGCGAAAATCAAACGATTCTTGATGTCACAGTCTGTTGGTTCTTGGTGTTGCGGTTTTGGGTCGAATTTAGGGTTGGCAGGTGGATTATGAGCGTTTTAGCGAGTGGAACAAGGGAGTTTATGCTTGCTACAGTGGATCAGACTAGACAAATCACTTTTGTCTCACTTTTGTCAGTGTGATGCATGTCTAGACATGATTTTACGTGTTGGTGTCATTGAAAATGCGTAGATGCATTGAAGTCATGTCTATTTCCATCTCAACTACAGTAATCTCCACAGAAATAGCTTTCGGCTCAGGGTGATGCCAGTCTAGACATGATTTTATGCATTCGTGTCATTGAAAATCTAGTTAATAATGTCTACTTTTCCCAACTACAGTAATCTCCTCATTTCAGACGAACCGAGCCGTGTTCTCGTGTGTCTACGCGACTCACCGACCCCCAAAATTCCTCCCCTCCAACGCAACCACCACGACTCTCCTCTACCATTGGACCACCCACGACGACGCGATGCGCCCACAATGACTGCCGCAACGTGCCGCGCGTGTTCCTTCTGCCAACCATGCACCTCGGCGACGACCTGTCGTCTCGTCGACCTCTCGCCTGACGTCGGCGCTTCGTATTCTGACGTCAGCAGCGTCACGTACGTCCGACGATGCGCCGCCGACATGGGTGGTCCAAAAGCGGACCAACTTGTAGGAGCGAGGAAGAGCCGACGACGTACCGTATCCAATCTGCTCAACTCGCTCTTTCTGATCCTCGCGCTCGCCTGTCTTCCGTCATTAGTACTCGCCATAGAGGAGAATAGGTTCACGCCTGAACAGGTACCGTAGTTTTCCGGTTAAAAGTATCGTAATCCAAACAATTTTTAGGTCCGTAAAATCCAAGCTGCATTCCTCGACGAGCTGAAGCTCACAGTTCCTCCAAGAAACACGCCACCGCCTAAAGTTCCCGCGTACATGTGGGATGTCTACGAGAACACCCTGGCCGATATGGTCAGGCACTACTATCCGATTAGGATAACTGCCGAACGAGGGGGCTATCTGCTCACCTACGACCTCAGGGTCTCCGACAGTAATCCTTTCGAAGAGCGGGTGGTAGACGCGGTGTTGAAACTGAAAATCGGAGCTGTTGATGTGAAGAACGCTCGAGTTGGCGCTCAGAAGATCCACGAGCGGATTTCTGAAATCAGGACTACGGTAGATTCGAGATATTTGACGCCAACGAACAGCACTCAGTGGATTGACCTTGACGTCAGGGAGCTGTTTCAGCACACAAGCAAAGATGATCATACTGTAAGTGGCTTTAAATCAACCCAATTGCAACTGACTCTTCTTCTTTAGCTCGAGCTCTTTGTTGACGCAAATCCGCCCTGTCTGGTTCTCGATCCATCCAACTCGGCAGCGCTGGTGGTCTACATTGAAAGTGACGCCAAAGGAGCGGCTGCAAACCGCAAAAAACGAAGTGCGCGTCACTCCAATCGCCACCGTAACAAGCAGCACCGCAAGCACGCCGATCGAAAGCTCTGCAATCGAGAGAATCTTACCGTAAGCTTCAAGGAACTCAACTGGAACACGTGGATCATTGCGCCAGGTACCGTAATATCCGTTTGTCAGCAAAATGACTACTTTTACCGTATTCTAGAGACCTACGAGGCGTTCCACTGCCGCGGAGAATGCACCTTCCCGCTTCCCTCGAAGGTCAACGGCACTAATCACGCGATCATTCAGTCGTTGGTACATTCCATTGACCACAGTTTCGTGCCGGGACCATGCTGTGTGCCAGTTGAGCTCGAAGAGCTCAGGCTACTGTACACAGACATCAACGGCCAAGTGATGCTCAAAACGTATCCCGAAATGGTTGTCAAAAGCTGTGGATGCAAGTAGAACTCTTTAGTACTCCTACAAACGAGCGTGCGAAGTCGCGGGACTCGACGCCTGTGCGCTTGAACCCAAAAATACGGTAATTAGCACATCTACCGTAATCCTATCACTATATTTGAGTGTTTAGAATTCCCAATCGGTGAACACGCCAGACTGCGTCCGCAACGACCTTTCTAATCCCTCTATCCTACAGTAACCCATCCTTCTATTCCTTGAACACGTGCTTTACTCTTTCTCTCTCTTTCTCGGGTATCCCGACCGCCTACCGTAGTACTTGCCCTAGATTTATTGTAGTCCTTACCGGTCATTCCATTTGCCCAATTTTTTCGTTATTTAGTGGACCACACACGTGTATGTATTTATTTGAATGCGTAGAGGATATCGTACCCCTTTGACAGAGCCCAACTAACAACGCGATTAACATGTCCTTCTCTCTCTCCCCTCTGTTAGCTCCAATCACACTTGATGATCTCAATATCGACTGATCGATTAATTCTCTGAACCTGAAACTTCTCTTCCCTATGATGATCCCATTTTGCTGCTGCTCTTCTTTGTTCTCAACTCGTGTCTTACTGTATTTGTATGTGCATATTTATGGAAAAATTGTGAAAAACTGCAAAAATTCAAATCAATCAATCAATTTTGAGTTTTTATGTTAATATTTTATTTGTATTCTGTGGATATTATGTGTATGATGGAGAAATAAAGATTATATTGAGACGAGAAGAACTGTACGACAGATGAATTGGACAACGTTTTTAAAACGACAAGATTTGGTGCTGTTTTTTTTCATTGGTGTTTTAAATTTTGATTTTATTTCACATTTTTCCACTTTCTTCTTGAGACACATAGGTTTAAGATTTCTCTGCCGAGCACTTATTCAACGGCGAAACCCACATTTCGCTGATTTCGGTTTTCCTGGGGAATAAAATGGAAATCTGAGCTTGGCAAGTTCTTCATGATGTCATTTCACCTCGTCTTGTCAAGTTTGACTTGAATTGGATGCTCCATGGCTGAGAACATTGAAAAAAACGAAGTTTTCTGACTATTTCTTGAGCCGAGGTGACTCGCGTGGCTAGTTTCAAGCAAAAAAGTTGCTTATTCTAGGGCTCTACGGGTCTAGTGGGCGAAAACAGCACAGAAATCGGTGAGTTGACGACGGACATTGACCAAGCCTGCGGTGTTTGAATGTTCTCAGCCATGGAGCATCCAATTCATTTCAAACTTGACAAGACGAGGTGAAATGACATCATGAAGAACTTGCCAAGCTCAGATTTCCATTTTATTCCCCAGGAAAACAGAAATCAGTGAAATGTGGGTTTCGCCGTTGAAAATGACAGACGTCCGTACAAACAATATAAGTTAACTCAGCGGTAGAGTAGTTAACAACTCCTCAAACCCTCTAGCATCGGGTTTGAAATGGGTGCATTCCACGTCTTCTATTATCCTGTCCTGTGAGCCATAGCTTCACTGGATCCGCAAGCCAATTACAAAAACACGAAACAGCGAAAGCGTCAAGGCAAACTCCGCACGACGGGCAGATATCGTGATTTATCATCTACACCGTCAGATCATCCGCTGAAGCGAAAGGAAATCCATGTTTACACTTCGCCACCCCATCGTCCATCGCGATTGCCCCCTTTGGGTCGTCGGCGCTCCTCAGGAACTCGTCCTTCCATGCGAACAAAACAGCCCGAGGGCAAATTGCCTCCTGCTGTGAAAGTCGAAATGCGTGTTAGCGGTATAAATGGTCACTCGCGCGTTAGCCGAGCCATTCCACCCCTGTGCGCTTGCTGCGATGAAGCAACAATTCTGGTTGGTATCGCTTGGTCTTCTGCTCTACGGCACAGCTACCGTAACCGGGCAGTGCGGATGCGGTTGTCCTGCACCGGCCGCACAGTGCTCTTGTCCCGCGATGCCACCGCCATGTGCTCCAGCGCCCATGTGCGCTCCGCCACCGCCACCGTGTCCTGCTCCGATGCCTTGTCCGGGACCGCCGCCGTGTCCGCCGATGCCACCGCCATGCCCGGCGCCTATGCCGTGTCCGCCGCAAATGCCCTGTCCACCGCCGCCACCGCCTCCTCCTTGTCAATGTCCGGCTCCGCCACCTCCGCCACCTTGTCAGTGTCCAGCACCTCCTCCAGCACCGATTTGCGCTCCAGCTCCCGCTCCTTCCTGCGGCGGAGGATGCGGCGGTGGAGGCGGCGGAGGAGGAGGATGTGGTGGGGGATGCGGCGGTTGTGGTGGAGGCGGAGGTGGCTGCGCGCCTGTAAGCAGTGGATGTGCGGCACCTCAAGTTAGCTACTCGTCCGCTCCGGCTCCATCGTACTCTGCTCCTGCTCAAACAAGCTATTCAGCACCAATGAGCTCAGGTGGTGGTGGAGGAGGAGGTACGTGATGCATAAGCCCATCTCTGCCTACAGTAGTCTCATTCCAGGCTATGCTACATCCAGTCGTGGCGGTTACCTCTTCAACCGACTCAGAATCAAGGCCCTCGCCGCTCCTACCAACCAGGAAGAGGTGGACAAGTGCAATAGTGAGAAGCTCCTTATGGTCATGAAAGACGTTAGCACAGTTTTTCCACTGCTTTACCGTAATCTGTCGCTTTTTAGAACATCACCGAAAGCCCTGCAACCTCCAAAAGAGCCATTCACATTGCCGCAAAGAACAAAATTGGCGGAAATTTCGACGTCGTCTGCAGCACCGGCGAGTTCAGCTATCTGGCGAGCACGAGAATGTTCTGCGAAACCAAGGTCGGAGGCGTCACGTGCTTCGCATTCCTCCATGACTAAAACCAGCAATCCGATAGAATTTTGTCTGTACATATCAGAAGGTCAATAAAAACAGGACGTAGTCGATCAAATTAATGTGTTTCAGCGCATTTAGACGTCGATTTCGTCGCTACGAAATCAATGAAAACAAGTTTGTTTTGTTATTTTAGACAAATTGGATTTGAAGCGCAAGCAAAGCTAATCGCAAACCTTACGCGGTTTGATTTGAATTCAGATGGTGTGCTCATAAATGGGCTTACTGTAGCGCTCAATGCCTTAAAGCGCAGCTGCACGATGCGCTAATCTTAGCTGATGAAAGTATGAAGCCAAATGGCGCGTTGAGTTGAAAACACGTGGATAATTGAAAACTGGTTTCAGACTGCTTGACGTCCGTTTTACGTTTTACACACGCACGTTAAACAAATTAAGGTTAATCGACCTATGAGACCCTCCATTTACAGATCAACACCGTTTAATGCGATTTTCAACGCACACCTGCTGGAAAATGTCTAGTTTTCAACACAATTTTTGCTTGATAAGTGATCAACTAGCATAATCTTATTTGTAACTTAAGGTGAATGTAGCTAAGGTAGCAGTTTTTCAGTCACTGACCGCAACAAAAATCAACTAAATCATCCAAACTTTCAACAGAAATCTGCTGCCAAATGCCTGTGAACATGGTTTTTAAACTCAATTTTTGTAAGCTACACGTAAAATAGTCGGTTTTCAGCCTCTAACCGCAGCGAAAAGCAAGCAATAGCTTCTAGTTTGTTGTTCGCTCCTTTGCAATTTGTCTCTCACGTTGTTTTCAACAGCGTTAAAGTGCGCGCGCGATCGAAGAAAACAATTAGGAAAGCAATAAAACAGGTTTTGTTGAACCATGAAAACAGTTTGTGGGTTTATGCAGAACAATTAGAGCTCAGTGGGTGTGTGAGAGCTGTCAAAACGAGCTAATGGCAAGCCCAGATCACCTGAAATCAGTTCGTAAGCATAGCTAAAGATGATCTTTTTCAACTTGACAGATTTCTTTGCAATTGTCCTTCCTTCTCCATCATCTGAGAGTAAGTGAGTCTCTGAGTCCAAGATGTGCCTGGTCTCCGCACTCGAAAATGCCAATTACAAACATCCCATTAGAACACTTCTTCTTCAAGGTCGCGCGCGTTGACAGTAAAACAAGAATCCGCATTCACTCGTCCGGATCCCGATGCAGACGCGCCCGGGTGGTGCCGCCGATCCATCGACGAATTCGCTGTTCCAGATATGCGATTCCCGTTCTGCGGCGGCGCATATAAATCGCGAGTTTTTCTTCTCGAGGTCAAGAGATTCTCCGCGCGCTCGCGGGACGTGTTTTCGCCATCTTTCAACAACTTTCCCTCTTTTTAGACCTTCAAATGTTGATCTTCCCGTTTTGTTTAATCGTCGCAGCAGCGATCGGCTACGTTCACGCTACACCGCCGCAAACCTGCTCGTGTCAGAATGCGGCTCCAGCGCCAAGCAGCGGATTCAGCGGATTCCCAGGGTTCCAGCAGCCGCAAGGATTCGCTCAACCGCAAGGGTTCCAGGCGCAGCCTCAGCCTCAATTCCAAGGCTTCGCTACGCCCGGTCCCTCGTTCTCTTCAGGCTCTTGCCCGCCGCCAATACAGTTCAACTGCCCTCCGCCTCCCGCTTGCCCAGCGCAGATGCCCTGTCATCCTACGCACACGCCGCATCCGTTCTTCGCCACTCATCCGCTGTTCACCACGACGTTCGGTCCTACTGTGGGACCAACCCTAGGACAGTACAATCAGAACCATAACGAGATTCAGAACCCGCAGACCGACTGTGGTGGAGTGACCCCAGCGCCGGGAAGCTACAACAACGTGGATCAGCAGACCGCTGCGCCTAACTTCCAGCAGCCTCAGCCTCTCCAGCCGCTCCCTGAATCTCCAGGAGCGAACTACGGTCAACAGCAGGGTCAATACTATCAGCAAGGAGGCCAGCAGCCTCTGCCTGTGGCCGAACAGAGCCAAGCTCAAGTGCAACCACCTCAACAATTGCCCCAACAGGGACAATACGAGAATCAGGGACAGCAGTACCAAGGCCAAGTCCCACAGCAGGGCCAAGTCCCGGAAGGCCAGCAACAGCAGCAATACCAGGGCCAAGAGGGCCAACAGCAGCAAGGCCAGCAGCAACAAGGACAATACCAGGAAGGCCAGGGCCAAGCGCAAGGCCAGAACCAGGAACAAGGAGTGGAGCAATTCCCCGATGGCAACCGAGGCGCCGAGATGAACATCCACGTCTACAGAGAGGGCGAGAACACCAACGCCGACTACGTGGAGACCGACGAGCACCAGAATAAGCCACGCAAAGAAGGCGCGAACATGGACTACGAGACCAACAGTGAGTGCTTTCCGCTCAGCCTACTGTAGCCGTGTTTAGCAGCTACGCGTACACCGAGAAATCGAAGATCGCGAAACGATGTTCATGAAGGTCGCATTCAAGGTTTTGAACTAAAATTTTTGGGGAATTTTTGGTTTTAAATTCTTGCTTGGAACCCTTGCAGCTACTGTAGCTGCTGATATTTACCGTAATCCTTGCAGACGAGGTCTACCGTCACCGTCAAAAGCAGCTCGGAGCGCCAACGATTGATGTGATCGACGAGACCAAGTGCAACAACGAGAAGCTGAGAAAAATCATGTTGGAAGCCACCGACGACAACCCGTCGACCTCCAAGCGGAAGATCCAAAAGGAGGCGATGGAGAAGATTGGCGGAATTTTCGACGTGGTCTGCTCGAACGGCGATTTCAGCTACTTGGCGAACACGCGTCTCTACTGTGAGACCCGCGTGAAGGACACGATTTGCTTCGCTTTCCTCCACAACGCACTTCCATGAGAATTTTCTTTTTTGAGTTTTAGCTACGTATTTGACTAGTAGAGTGCAATCTGTAATACGGCAATCAAAGAGTGTGATTTTAATGTTTGTGTGCGTGTGTGACAACGGATGTTATTCGGCTTAATAAAATTTTAATATTCTAAGCAAACTCAAAAAATCATGTTCAGACATTTCATGGCTCCTTTCATGGTTTCATGGCTTCATAGCTTTGTGCTGCCAGATAAGTTTGTTCCCTTAAGTTGTCTCATGCTCAGATAGTCAATGACAATGCAGTCAAAGTGCAAGAAAATGGATTAAATTATTGAATAAGCAGACAAAGTTAGGTTGCCGACGACTTGCCGACCAATCGCACACATTCCAAAAATGTAAAAAGCAGAAAATTAAAAATTAAAATTATTAAAATTGTAAACATTTGAATTTAAAAATTATTAAAATTTTAAAAATTTGAATTTAAAAATTATTAAATCTTTGAACAACAGAATTTAAAAATTATTAAATTTTTAAACAATGGAATTTAAAAATTATTAAAATTGTCGGGATCAACAAACCTCTGTACGTTATTCTCGTTCTTAAATGCAATAACATTTATTCGAGCTATTCCGCCAACGCACTGCCAAAAAAAGGAAAAACAAAATTAAAAAGTAAAAAAAGATTATAATTTAAAAAATTATCCATTTTTCTACAAAAAATTTAAATTAAAAATGCATTTTCTCATTGAACTAATAATAAAGTTATAAGAAATTCACTTCCTTCCAAAATTAAACGCTAAAATAAAGAAATTTTTCGTCCAAACGAGCTTTTCGGTGCGTTTCAACAGAATCGAACTGTTGTCGATTGCCAGGAACGCAGCCATACTGACCCCTTACACCCCAAACGGGTTTGTTGGCGTTTGATTAGTTGAATGTACCCCTCCGACGATTTAAATTTTAAATTAAAATCAAATTCAAATTGTTTAATAATCAAAGTCAAATCAAGAATCTGGAATAAATTAATGAATAAACATCAAATTAGGATGCAGATGACTTGTAGACTCTATCGCAGACTTTGAAAAAAATTTAAAAACAAAATATTCAAAATTAAAAAATTATTAAAATTTTAAACATCCTAATTGATCGTTCAATGCAATCAGAATCTTTCTGTCCTTATTTCACCTTTAGACGCTTGATATTCGTGTCGGGACCAGCAATTAAATGCTTCTGCAATTTATTTCTAAAAATTTGCTCACAATCTTTCCTAAATGCAATAACATTTATTTGAGCTATTAAGGCGCAATAGCAAACGCCCTGGCGAAAAAAGAAAAAAGGCGAAAAAAAAGTAAAAAAGTAAAGTAAATAAACAGTAAATTAAAAATTAAAAAACTTAAAATTATAAAAAATCTCCATTTTATAAAAAAAATTTGAATAAACTTTTAATGAATTAATGAATAAACAAATTTGATTTTTAACAAAAATGTTAAAAACACAATATTCAAAATTGGAAAATTATTAAAATTTTAAACATTTGAATTTAAAAATTATTAAAATTTTAAACATTTAAACAATTACATTGAAAATTTTTTCATTTTGGGACCCACGATTTCTTGCATACGAGTAGTTCCGTTTAAGAATAGATGGTTCAACAAGATCTAAATAGTTTTGTCCTTATATCACCGATAGACGCTTGCTATTTGTGTTAAGACCCACGATCATTAATCTAAAAATTTGCTCACAACAACCGTTCCTAAATGCAATAACATTTATTTGAGCTATTCAGGCGCACTAGCGCACAACGCGTGTCAACACAGAGAACGCACTCTTAGAACATTTACAATTTTGCACCCTTTGTGACTCTGCTTTATATTATACAACCTGTACATCATTGGTCTGAGGAACTTCCTCAGATACTTCGTCGACTCGTAGAACGTTTCATTTTCTCCTCTTCTTTGACATCTCCTTCTTCGTCTTGTGACGTGGAAGGAACGTCGGCTGGCAGCGAGGGAGAGGATGGCTCAGTGGAACTCGTTGGCTGCTGTTGCTGCTGCTGCTGTTCTTCAACAACCGCTTCTGTCGTTGATTCTACCGTACTCGACAGATCTTCTTCAGCGGCAGCTTCTTCCGGACTCAGGTTTTGCCTGAAATTGCAAGGTTACTGTAGTCTATCGGCAATCGACTAACCTCAAAGGCGGAAGCTTCGTTGCGTCCTCGTAGGTCGGCAAAGGTGGAAGCGCTTCATTCCTTCGGCTACGGCTACCACGCGTGCCTGGCGCCACATAGGGCGGTGGACCACCTTCCACAACGGGTACAGCACGGAATTGCATAATTCTGGCGTCCTCCGGTGAGAGCATCATGTCTCTGCGTCCGGTCAAAGCGCAGCTGCTGGTGACCACACCAGGATAGGAATACCCAGCTCCGGTCAGAAATTCTCGTCTTGTGGCGGTAAACCTAGACTGAACCTGGAATTCTGGGTTGTCAACGTGTGTGTTCAGATTATGCGTACCTGCATACGATGTTTCATCAGCAGATACATTGAGACAACGAGGACGACTATCATTATTAGACTGAAAATCGTCCCAGAGACGTCTCTAGAAAAGAGCTCGCTCCCCTAAAGTATCAAAAATCAGAAAGAGGCCTAGAAGGCAAAGGAACGAACCTGCTCACCATAACGTTGAAATCTCGATCCACTGGTGCCTCTGGTATCAATCTCACAGTGATAACCTAAGAAATTCGGCGGACAATGGCAGCGATCGTTCTTAATCGTGCCGTTATTCAGGCAAACCATCTCTCTGCACTCTTCGCCCTGATAGAACGGCACGCAGCTACAGTAGTCTCGTCCATCAACGCCGGTGATGCGCTGGCCCTGGTCACAGTACTTCTGACAGCGATCGCCAAAATAGGGCTCCGGACAGACGCACTTCATGCTCGCGGAGAACATTCTGGATCCTTTGTTCAAACACGCCGGCATTTTCCGACAATGACGGTCTAGACGATGCTGAGCGCTTGTATCGGGGCAGTTACAGCGGACGCCGGATCCTTTGAGGCTGCGGAAGATTGCAGTGGCGGAGATCAGAAAGTCGCCTTGAAACATGCGGCAATTCGTTTCGCCCTCGTTGGAGCCCTCATCGACTAAGAAGTCGGAGGCGTGTTGCGTCCAGTTGCGGACGAGCTGCAAAAGATATAGTTGCATGTCATTTGCTTTTGCAAAAAATGTAAAATATGGTTTTATACGTGTGTGTAAGTTAAAATATGGTGAATCGTGCCTAGGATTCGATCCAGAAACTTACAGAAATAATTAAAAATAAAACTTAAAACAATCTCTTTTTTCAAGAGATATTGAACGAACAAAATAGCTTTCAGAAATAAATATCTTACGGTTTCAATTCGTAAAAATGAGTTTACGAAAAAGTGGACTACAAAAAATAAAAACTTTAAAAATCGCTTCATGTAAGCTAAAATATAGTGAAACATACCTTTTGGATAAGATTTCCTCCTACAGTGACAATAAAAGTTAAAGTTTAAAGTTTAAAAGTTTAAAAAAAATAAACAAAAAAATTAAAAATCTTGAAAAATCATAGAAATTCTTGCCGCAAAATGGACAAAACGAGAAGTATTGGACTAAGTAGCTTTGGAAATAGGTAGCTTTTATGAGAAAGAGTAAATGTAAGATGAAAAACGTAGCTTTGGTGTTGCATACAGGTCAAAGGTTCCTGAAGTTCACAAAAAAATTTAAAAAAAAGAAAAATTAAGTTTTTAGAATTTCTTTTTCCGCTTAAGACAGAACAAAATGTATTGGACTAAATGGTTTTTGGGCATGATGTAACTTTGGCTTCATAAAAAAGATTTCTGTTTGACTCGACAAAAAATGTAAATGACTTTGTTAATGGAAACGAAAATTTGACAAAATAAGAATATTGAAATTTTTGTCGTTAAAACCGTTGGAAAAACAGGGAATCGGTCGATATCAGTAACAAAAAATTAGCGATTAACAAAATGTTACGTTTAAACCATTTGCTTATTGGCTTTATCTATCCTTCTTCGGTTACCGTACGATTGCTTTGCTTACTGTGTCTAGACTGATTTACCTGTTTAGACTCATGAACAGGCCATACATCCGCCATACAGCACGCAAACTTGTACGCTTTACGTTAAAATACGCAAAAAATTACTAAAAATTTAATAATCAAAAAATTTATTAAAATTTTAAATAATTTCGTAATTGTCTAAAAAAATTTGGTAGGAAGCGTAAAAAGAAAATCCGGTTTTGTCACCAAACAAAGAGGTTACGGTAACAATTGATTTCATGATCGTTACTACCGTAATGCAAACCGTGGTATATAGGATTCGTGGTATAGTTGGCTTATCAAAAAATCGGCTAGTTGGCTTATCTTATCATCATCAAAAAATTGACTTTAATTTAAAAAAGGTTAAATTTCACCATTCACCGTTTTTTTCTACGATTACCGTACGATTGCTTTGCTTACTATGTCTAGACTGACTTACCTCTTCAGACTCATGAACGGGCGATCCACCCATACAACACGTAATCTTGTACGTTTGCGGAAAGTACAGCGGGCTGAGGGCATCTTGAAATAAGGGTGATGAAGTGGCACTCACACCCTTTATGGCATTTGCGAGAGAGTCGCGCGATTCGTTCGATGCGGATACTGTAACAATAAAAATTGTGTAAGTTGAGACCAAAAACCGCAAAAATAATCAGGTTTTCAAGAGGCACTTTGTCATCCATCACGGTCGTCTAATTATGATAGTCTCGATTTCAAAAATTCCACCTTTTGACAGATTAGACTCTATTTTAAGCGTCTGTCACTTACCATCATCGTCGGTTTGAGCAACTGTAAAGTGAAAGGAGAGCAAGACAAGAAGAGCGGTCGATGAAATCAGTTTCATAATTTATGGAGTGTCGTGGCTCAGTGTCGGCGGCGTTTCATGCGAAATGGCGCGGCGGCAATGCGTGGAATATGAGGGGAGACTACCAAATGAAGGTGCTTATTCACATAACAATGCTGGCGGCAATTCAAGGGCCGTCAATTCTGAAAAGAAGGCACCAACGCTGTTATTAAATGTCTGTGGTGATGAGTGATTGCACGAACATAAACGAGCAAAATGAGGAATGAGTGCGTCACGAGTGCGTCATGAGCGTCACACTTGGACGTTTAAGAACGTGGAGAAAAGCGCGACTATGTGTGGGCATCAAGCATCAGACGAAGCAGCAAAACACCAGGATTCATCATAAATAAATAAAAATTCAGAAATTTTTTGTGTCTGCTTGAAATGAATATATTTTAGTGTCTGTGTCTGTCTTTTGGTATCTGTCTCTGCTCCTTTCAACACTAGCTTAAATTAAGTTCTTTATAGAAAAAAAAACAATTATTTGAGGCTAAAAAATGATCATGTTTGACAACTAAACATTACGGAGCCAACACTAAGATCATAACTACACGTTAATGAATCAAACAGAGTGACAGAAACTTACTCAAAAAATTGCAATTTGTCAATCCAAAAGGGCAGCTTTTACAAAAAGCTGGTCTTCCAGACTACTTCACTTTTATGAACAAAAAACATTTAAAAAACAAACAATTAAAGAATCAAATTAATTATCAAATCAATGAATCAAAGAATTAAATTAAAGAAAAAAAAATTAAACAATCAAACAATTAATATTAAAAAAGGCTTTAAACTGAAGAACATCTGTCTGAGATGTGAAGCGCAAAAATGCATAAATCCCGCAAGCGAAAGCAAATGTTGAGCAAACAACAAACACGTCCAACGAGTAATAAGTCATCGAGTGCCGATGGTCGAATTCGTCCTTATCCCAAAAAAAGTTTAATTATTGGAATCTTTTTAATTATCGCCCCGCATTCAGCGTAAAGCAAGCTAACAAGTGTTTCGTGAAAAAGACTCAACAACAGACAAAATTACTACACTAGTGAATTTTAAAAGAGGTCTGCATATCCTGGCGCACCAGAAAAATAGTGATTGATTGGTGATATTGTATTTCTTTTACATTTCACAAAAATTTAATGTGTGATCACTATTTAATGCGCTTAATTCAATATGAAGACTCAAGGAGCAAAAAATTGTATGTAAAACTTTTACAGTGTTTGCAGAATTTGAACTACACGACAAACAAAGATTGAAGTAGAAGCGGTCAGAATAATAAAAGAAAACCGGCAAAAAAATTTACCATTTAAAAACGATCAGTTGTTGGAGGCGTGCTGCTTGACTAGTAGTGAAAGTGAAAGTAAGTCACGCTGCCATTAGTTCTGGCCGCTGTTTACAAAAAACGGTCATTTTGCTGGCTCTCTGTCTGTTTTGTAAGATTCACATTTAAAAGGTTCGTTGTCGGTCTTAAATGAAACACACCATAGAATAGCTTGGCCGCGGATTTCTCAATTTCGAGAACCATTTGAGAGTGCCTGATCTGGACTCTAACAAAAAAAAATACAATCTTGCTTGATATGTTGAAAAAGTTGCCTTCAACGAAATTTTTGAGTAGCAAAAACCAGTACAAAGCTAGTATTCTTGATTTGAAAATTTAAAAACAACTAACAAATGAAAAAGTAGTTCAAATATATCTTTAATACTGTAACGATTTTAATTAAAAAAAACAGAAAACAACAATAAAATTACAAAATTCGAAGAATTGTAAATCAATTGATGCTGCCTGCTGAAACACGACCTGCACTAAGAAAAACACCAATCCTAAAGCCAATTCAAAAGCTGTTGATCTATGTGTCCTTTAAACGCCTTATTCTATTGTGGTCTCATCAGTGCATCGGCGTTTGTTAATGTTGCTAGTACAACAATCGATGGAACGTCTACGCAAAAATCGAAACAAAACAAAAGGACAAGAGTGTAGTTGTAATACAACAACGCTTTAAAACTGACCAATCTACAAAAGCTTAAAAGATTGTCACTCTTTAAAACAAGGCGTTAGGGCAACTTGAAAAATCTACGAACAAAAATCTGCTATTTCGCAATGTCGTTAATACACTAATGACCAGAGCATCTTATCCTCTTGTTTTTTGCAACCGAAACAACATTAAACCCCACCATATCGACCCCACTTAAAGCCCCCCAATAACAATAAAAATAAACAGAAAACAACAATAAATGCGCGACGGCGTCGGCCGCGGCGAAAGCAATACTGGTTCGTCCTCAATAGCGGTCTTTTGTCGCGCGCCCGCGCGCCCCTCTCAAAGGCAAGGCAGAAGAAAACGCTTCTCGCAACCCGCTGTCCGCGACAATGATCGCTGATGGCTAGCGCGCGCACACACAGCACAAGCCGGGGTTGTTCTTCGCACAGTCAGCGTCGTCGTCGTCGTCCTCCTCGCCTGCCCGCCAGCCAGCCAGCAATCCGGTTTCAGTTCGCTCTGGCGAGCGAGCCTTGTCAGAAAATGACAATTGCATCACCAGCCAACCAACACCGGTGTAGCGTTGCTGCTGCGGCTGCTGCTGTAGCCCCCGAATAGCCGAAACTCTCCTCAAACAACCACGATGACAACGCGCAGAATGCCTTCGGGGGGCAATTGATGGTTACGTCAGCTGGTTACAGAGCGCGCGCGCGCGGACAGACGAGACGATTTTAGTCATTTTTGTGACGACCGACAGACAGATGGACAGAACGGTCGCAGTTAGAGTGAAAGTGAGTCGGTAGAGACGACGACGACAACGGTGTTGGCGAAGATCAAAGCGACATGGTAAAAACACAGACACCGTTCGTCCAAGACAGACACAGACAGACAAACGAACATACAAGCGGAGGGCGGCAGGTACTTGACAGGAGGAGAGTGTTGTTTGTGCCTCCAGGAGTGGTTGGTTTGACGACGACGTGGGTTGGTTGACGAGATAATAGGGTGGGAAAGTTGTTATTGAGACGTGAGATGAGAGAAAGAGTAGAAGAGATGAGAAGCAGGAACAGAAGACGAAAATAACAAAAAAAGTGATTGATTTTTGGAATGTTGAGAATTGGCTTGAAGGTTGGGGTAATTGAAAAAGGACGAAAGACGGAGCGACCAACAAGGATGTTAACTTGTGTGTAAATGTTTAAAAAATGAAAAATAAACGTTTGGGGAGTAATTAGACAAAAATTACGGTATTGGTTTGTTAATTTTTGAAATATCAAAACAATTCAGACTGTTATGTAAATTATTGAAAAAATGAAAACGATGCTGAATCATTGATGGTAGAAATGAATCCTGATTGGATTTCAATAATGCAGTCAAAAATTATGATATTGATATGTTAACTTTTGAAAAATCAAAACAACGTGGACCATCATGAACCAAGTGTCATTAAACAACTGCAAGAAATGCAATAGGTAACTAACTATTCATCGTATATCGGCGGCTCCCCGACCTGTAAGTTGAAGCAGCGGGATCAAACGAAAATGCGGCAAAAATAAATTAACGTCAGTAAGTGATTTATCTTGAAATTTCCAAATAACGAATACAATATGTAACTATTTTGGAATCATTGCAAATATGTTACTCAGCAACCTGTGATTTAAAGTTGCTACATAAAGCAAGGTTGGCGTTAGTTTAATACCCATTTACCTGGGCAAAAATAATAAGATATTGATTTGCTATATGTTGGAAAATTAAAAAGTTTGAAAACAAAGCAATTCGAAGTTCTCATCCTGCAAAAAACAAATGGCCAATTGTCATTGAATGCAATTGAAAGTTGAAGTCTCAAAGTGCGGAAACTCATAGATTTCCAACAACAAAAAATGTAACGTGGATTGAATTCACTATTACTGTACTTAGCCTGTAATTTGAAGATGTTTTTGACACTTGATTTGCTTTACATTTCTAGAGCAGAAAGCACGTTTGCTCAATCGTAAAAAACTCGAGAACAATGAAAAATTTCTTACTTAATCATTCGAATGCAATCAAAAATTTTGTATTTGAATTGCTTTGCTCTGGTCAGCTAGAAAAGCAAATCGGTTTAGTTATTTCGGTTCGGCGTCAGTCCTGCTTTAGTTGTGAATTATGGGAGACAAAAATAGATTTGAAAATTTAATTTCTCAATTTATTTCCAAAACAATTACACCATGAAAGCAGCCAAGTACGTGCAAAAAGATTACTTGGAGGCAATTATTATTTTTTGAAGAGCAAACTGAGCGCAACGCAAAAATTTCGTTTTGCTTCAGAAGATGCAAAAATTGTTTATTTTATTGTTACGCGAGAAAGAACTGCTCACGTTTCGCTTAAAATAAATTTTCTTCAAAAAATTGATTGATTTGTCTTATCCATTTGATTTCTTACGGTTCATTGCAAATCGGTGGCTCAGCAACCTGCAATCTGAGGGGTAGGCATGAAGCTACGCTAACTGAATTTCGGATGTTCGGGTTATCAAAACAATTTCATTAATTAATTATTATACACAAAAAAGGAACCATAAAAAATTGACTTTGTAGAGTGCAGTTGGGTTGACTATACTCGAATCAAAAATATATCGATTTGATTTGCGCTTGAGTAGTGAGAAAACATATAATAATGAGCGAAACATTTACAGCATTATTTACACGAAAAATGATTGAACAGGCCAAAGAAAATAATGAAATTTACATTGGTAGAAACAGCTCTAAACGCTATATTCCACAACCACGTCGACGACCAAAAAATTGAATTTGTACAGTCCAGTTGGAACGTATACGAGTCGTCAAAAATTGTTGATTTTCAAAACAGCGCAGCTCTTAAATCGCTTTTAACAATACGACCACAACAATTTTGATTGAAAGATTTGGGCTGTTTGATATGATATGAGTCGCTATAGTTAAATACTGAAATTTACATTTGTGCTAAACGCTAAATTTACATTTGTGCTAAGTGCTAAGCAGTGCTAAACGCTGTATGCTAAGTCACTGAGCCCAGCAAAAAATTGACTTTTAAAATAGTTTTAATTTGTCTGAATATTGATTGCCCGACTATTATTAGCCAAAATTAAAAGAAAAACACTATTTAATTGGATTAGATTTCTAGCACAGGATGTTTAGCAGCCAAAAAGTTAAACAAAGTATACATGAAAGAATGGAAACCAATAAATCGCTAATGACTTGAATAGACTAAAAAACAGCTTACGAAACTGATTTGTTTGTTGCATAAACTAGAAAATCATTATAACAAAGAGAAAAATCGTTTCAAATGATTTAAGTTGAGAATATAGTCACTTTGATTTAAATTCGTCCTTTCCCCAAACCCCATGGTCTAAACAAAAATGTTATTAAAGATGTGGTTTGTGCGAGCAAAGTATAAATGTACTCGACGCAATTATTTAAATTTGCATTTTATGTTGTCAATCAAGAATCGCAAAGTGAAAGAATTAAACTCAATTTGAGATCACCAAATAATTAATTTTTATCTGCATGTTCCTTTCTCCTTGGCTGTTATTATTAAAAAAAAGCGCCCTTTGACACATCTATTGAGATGTGTTATCATAAGTTATGTAATCGAGAAGAAATAGCCAAAAAGATTATGAGTAACAATGGCATAATTCAAAAACAGTTTAAATTTTTCGAGAATTTTACTTTCCTAAGGCATGAAGACACAATGACAAAATCACAAAAGACTCTATTCCAATTTCCTTTTTAAACTATAAATACAAGGGTAAACGTTTGTCGCTTGTTTGTTGCTGTAAAAAAGTGCATCGACTTAGCTATTCTGTGAAATAATTGTAAATTGGGTAAAATTTTGGAAAACAACAAAAAAGACTGCCAAATTATTTTTAAAAAATACAGTTCAATCGAAATGTTTACCAGTTTGATAATTTCAGCTTCATAATAGTCCTTGCGTTCAAAAATTTGAATGCATGAAAAAGCAAGGAAAAGGCACAAGCTTACCAATCGCAAAAATCAACAACAACAACAACCTCTTTTAACTACGAATAACTAAAAATATGGAATTTTTAACGATTAAATATCCTTAATAAAAACGGAAATCGGAACCACAAAAATCAACAACGTTTAGTTTCTTTACAAACTTATAGAATAAATTTATTCGAAAAAAACTGTTGAAATTCTTATAAATCCGACAATTTTGTAAATGAAAAGCGATATCCTAGCGCCGAAACTAGCCTGCATAAAAAGGGAAAGAAAAATAGATCAAATGTCCAATATGCAAAAATCTCCTCTTTAAATTACACATACAAGGTCATACAAGGCTATGAATAATCGGCCTTGTCTGTAGATGCCTCCGCAACTGGCCTTCGACTGGCTAATTTATTGAAGAACGATCAGCTGGTCGATCAACACTACAAATGACATAAACAAATTATTTCAACAAAAATTTTTACCGTTGCAATTACGCTTCATGAAAATACAATGATAAACTCCGCAAAAATCTACAACATGAACAAGAAGTTCCTCTTTAAACATTAACCACAAGGTCAAGCACTACCAAGCCATCAATGCTAATTTACTGATGATAAACGACAACCAAATTACCTAGCCGATCAAAACCACAAAGCACAACGCATCAATAATCTATTTAGCACGTTCCATCGCCGCACTTCCTTGTGAAAAACGTCTTTGCGGAAATAACTCCAACACAGCTGTTGTGAAGAACGTGCATTCCGCACTCCACTCAACGGCTGTTTGTATCAAATCGTGACCACAGAGAGCGCAGAGGAGCGATGTGAGAATGCTGCGAAAATTACGAAATGTTTCCTTCCTCCCACAGAGCTAATTTCAAGAAGCTTCTCGTTTGCGGAACCGGTTCGATACAATCACCGCAGAGATTTGCGTCGGCGATTGACGAGACCGCTAGCGCAACGAGCGACGAGCAGCGGCAACCAACACCCTCTGGCGCTTTTACGTAATTGCATCGCGTTACACGACAACGCTGATTTGAATCGCCAACAAGCGGCGTTGATCAGCTATGCAAGGCGGCCAGCTGGCTAGTTGAGGGAGGCACTTGATTAAGCGCTCGATGTGCGTGTCTAGACGCTGCAAAGACGAAAAACGGAAAAACGTGGCTCAAAAATTACTATCTCGCTTCAGTGAATTTACTACAAGGAATAAAAACCGTCCCCAAAAATTAGGTTTTTAAATAACACGACAGTTTTTACAAAGCTGCAAATTGTCTAACTAGAAGTCGGTGGCGCTAAAATTAAAAAAAAAACACTCAAATTGCGCAAAATTGCGCAAAAATTATTACAAAAAAGTTTAACATTGTCACACCAACACTGATACAACAGTTGTCGGCAAAAAAATTAAGTCGAGATATCAGATACCAAAAATTATTTAATTAACGCGACAGTTTTTTTGAGATGATGCAAAATGTTCTGAAAATTAGAGACAGGTGGTGCACAGTTCTAGTTGAGGTGGGTTATCACAAAAAAATTGGCTCATTTGCTGCAGCTGTTTGCATGCAAGTCAAAAAGTGGCTTTCACATAATCGGTAAAATGGATAACGATTTGAATCGCCATCAAGCGGCGTTGATGAAGTTACAAAAATAGCAAAAAAGTTAAACATGGTCATATCAATATATTGGTCGATATTGGTCGCGAAAATAAAATTGAGATACCAGGGCCTAAAATCTACTGTTGTACCTTTTGCCAGTGTCGACCCTACCAAAAATTAGGTCTTTAAATAGCACTACATTTTATGCAATGTTGAAAAATGTGCCGCAAATTAGAGGCCGCTGGCGCTAGAATTTTAGTTCTGATGGACTACCAAATAAAGGCTCAAAGGACTCATTTGCTGCAAGGAGCAAAATATAAATAGTTCAAAAAAACTTAAACAAAACGTTCTAAGAAAACAAAAAACAAGTGGCTTGTCATGAAATGGTACGTGGAAATGGTACCAAAAAATAGATACGTGGAAAACGATTTCAATAGCAAGCGGCGTTGATCAGCTATGCGAAGCGGCTAGATTCGGGAGGCATTTGATCATTTTCTCGATATGCGTATCTAGACATGAACGCTGTGATAAACTGAAAAAGAAGGAAACTGAACAGTCAAGTAAAAACTTGTCAAACCGCTATTTGTCGCCAAAATCAAGTGGATATTACAAAGAGCCATATGTCGTCCAAAAAATTAGGTCTTTTATTTAATAGCATGACGTTTTTTGCAATGTTGAAAAACATGCTTAGAGTTCTAGTTCTGACCGCCAAATAAACGCCCAAAGTCGCCCGGTTTTCAGGTTTCCAAAATTCAGATCGTATGCAAAAAACACTTGCAAAAAACGTGAACATTGCCATACCAAAACTGATACGACAGTTGTTGGCGAAATAAAGCGGGTATAACCGCGGCCCAAAAATTACATTTTAGCTTTGTCCAGATCCGGATTTTCCAAAAATTCTTTAAATGCAGTTTTTGAGGTTTTTTGCGACGTTAAAAAGCGCCGGAATTTCAAATAAAAGCTTCTGACTCGGCATGTCAGTCAGAAAGTGGCTTGTCATAAAGTAAAATTTTGCAGCGTTGTAAACTACCATGTTGCAAAAAACTTTTTTGAAAAGAAACGTCTAGAGCAAACAGAGCAGAATGAAATTACATTAAAAAAAAGTAAAAATGAGGCAAAAGGGAAACACAGAATGACTTGCATAAGTGCAAAAATTGTGAGGAAGCCGATGGCCAGTGATAACAAATACAGTAGCGCAAAAGATTAGTAAAGGATTATAGATTGTTTTACTCGATCAATCGCATTATGAGATTGTGGCTTGAATCTAAAGTTTGCTGTAACTGAAAGAACACATTTATTTAGTAAATGGTACTTTGATAAACCCTCGAAAATTTACCAGATACTAAATATTTGCTATATTCAAAGCCAAAGCTGTGAAAAGTTGATGCCTTAACAATGTTACCGATAAGTTCGTGATTGACGCATGTGCATAACACCAACTCACTTGTACAACTTCCGTTTCGCTTGATTTTACTATAAAAAAACAGCACTTCATCTCGAACGTCTTCCGATTGATACTGAGCGAGACAATGAAGCGACCGGTCGCTCAAACACAAACAAAATGACACCAGAGGACGTCAAACTCAGACATCGTGCACAATGTAGACAGAAGCTCTTATGCAAAAATTAACTTATTGTTGAAAACCACTCAAATTTGGCAGTTTTACAAAACTTTCTGTCAAACGACTACGACTGAGACAAGCTGTGTACAAAAATTCAAAAGGTAGATCTTCAATTTGGACTGCACATGTTTACCAAAACCCATAACAACGACGACAAGGGCAAGAGATTACTTTTTTTATTGACTATATCAGAAAGAGAGAGAGAGAGTGCGCTTGTGAGAGCATTTATGATCGCTTATTTGCTTGCAAAAAGTTGATTTTTTTGTTTAGAAAGTCGGTTTTCTAGAAACGAATCCACACTTTCACACCACAACAAAACAATCAATTCAGTTATGAGAACTCAGGAAAGACAAAGACGAAAAAGTGAAAAAGAAAAACAAAAAGGCAACAAAAATACCAAAACTGATACGATATTTGTCGCCAAAATAAAATGGTGATTCACAGGGCCCAAAAACTACTGTGTAGCTTTGGCCGCAGTCAACCCCCCACCAAAAAAATAGGTCTAGGCTGCAATGATAAAAAACTTAAAAAAGCTGACCGGATGTCAAAAAAATAGCAATTAAAAAATTGTCAAACTGATATTTATCCCCAAAATAAAATGGAGATATTTAAGGCCAAAAAACAACTACTGTCTAGCTCTGAGAAAGTCCGTCCCATGCAAAACTAGGTCTTTTAATATATAGTATGACGGTGTTTGCAATGTTGAAAAATGTGCCGCAAATTAGAGGCCGGTGGCGCTATTTCTGATGGATTACCACCAAATAAACGCTCAAGTTAAGCCCATTTGAATAGAGAAGTTCTGAAAAGCTATTTGCAATGAGAAAAAAACTAAAAAAGAAGAAAAATACTAACAGTAGCCAATGGATAGTGACGAAAACAACAGTAGTGCAACGGATTAGTGACGGATTATAGGCTGTTTTACTAGAACAATCGCATTATGAAATTGTGGCTTAAATCTAAAGTTTGCTGTAACTGAAAGAACACAATTATTTAGTAAATGGTACTTTGATAAACCCTCGAAAATTCACCAGAAACTAAGTAATTACTGTTATTAAACTCAAAACAGTTGTTACGGTTAAAAGTTGATGCAAAACAATGTTTCTGTGACGTATGCAAAGCTTGTGTAGATTAGCGCATGTGCAAACACCAATCCATTTGTATAGCTTCCGTTTCGATTGATTCTTTTGTAAAAACGGCACTTCACCTCGTACATCTTCCGAGCAAGAGCGAGACATTGAAGCGACCGCTCGCTCAAACGACATCACAGGACGTCACACTCAGACACTGTACACAATGTAGACAGAGGCTCTGTGAGGGAGCCAGATTCGCATACGCAAAAATTAAGTAATTGTTAAAAACCACTCAAAGTTGTCAATCTGACAAAACATTTAGTCAAGCTACTATGGCTGAGACAAGCAGCGGCAAAAATACAAAACGTTGATCTTCAGTTTTGACTTTTTTGCGGTGATTGAAGATTTGAAGACGAAAGCTGATGCGTGCCCGTAGATACTCGTAAAGTCGCGAAGCTGCCAGCATTGAATTGGATTTTGACCCATCTGTTGCTGCATCTTAAATTGAGTGGTTCCATTCTTTGCCTTATGATCTTTCCTAATAAATGCAAAAAAGCGCATTCAAATTCTATTCTTGGAATTGTAAATTCTTGGTGTTGTAACTGTACAACAAAACCGTCCAGCCGAAAATTAAATGTACGCTTTAACTAAAACAGTTTAAAAACGAAATGTTAGCGCTTCTTGCTCTTGCAAACCGCACCTCCAAAAATTAACTACAAACTGCAATGAATGGACATCTCCTCTGTTATCAAAAAACATAACAACGACTTGAATTGCAAGAGATTATCTTATTTGTTGACTATATCAGGAAGAGAGAGAGAGAGAAAGCGCGCCCTTGTGAGAGCTTTATGATCGCGTATTTGCTTTCAAAAACTGGACTTTCTGATTTAGAAAATCGATTTTTGCACAAACTTATCCACGCGTTGGCTTACAGGACAATCAGTTATGCGAACTCAAGAAATTAGGCCGGCGAATCAATGTCAAAAGTCTCTTTGCTACCTGCCGCATAAAGCAGCATACAAACAGCACCACTTCTAACAAGAAGCGCCTCCGCATCTCTCCACTATGAGCAGCTTACCCTCTTCAAAACAAAACAGATGACGCTCTCGTCTTCAAATCCTCTTTAAAGTGCATTCGCTTAAGTCAATCTCCCTGTAAAGTCTCATAGAATAAGCGGAGAGCTTAAAGAGAACGCAATTCAGATAGTTAAACAAAAACGACTCTCGACTGGATCGAACAAAACAAGCCGGAACGACAAACTCAGCACAAGCAACAGCAACAACGTTAAGCAACGGCTCGCGACAGAGCAAAACGGCCAGATGAACATTGCAATTGCTATCGATTGGCGTTAAACGGGCGTCGCCGCTGTTTCGTTTCGTCTTCTTCCCAAACCCCAGTGCGCCCATGGCGTTGGAGGCCCCGCCGCCGCCAAAATGCAACGGAGAGCGGCAGGGGGCGACGTGTGTTCTGAGAGCGGCGGCTACTTTTTGGACTCCGTGC